>CAUYRH010075189.1:0-19967 GCA_963574655.1 Perodicticus potto
GCCACATATCCTAAGATGTTATATGAAAGTCTACCCCAATCCATTCCTGGGTTGAATTGGATTGGTAAGCTATGGTATATGTACACCATGGAATATTACTCAGCCATCAAAAACAATGGAGACTTTGCAGCATTTGTACTACCTTGGATGGAGGTGGAACACATTATTCTTAGTGAAACATCACAGGAATGGAGAAGCATGAATCCTACGTATTCAACTTTGATTTGAGGACAATTAGTGACAATGACACAGTGGGGCATGGGGGAAGGAGAGAGCAGACAGAGAAGGGTGGGGGTGAGGGAAAGAAAACAAAAAAATAAAAGAAAGAAAATAGTGACTAATTCTCACATAAATTGGATTCAATTTTGACCAAAGTACATTAAACATTAATTTTTAATTCAACTTGTCAATATGTTGTTTAGGATATTGCATCCTCTCTTATAAGTGAAATATGTTTGTAATTTCCCTTTATAACAATATATTTTCTCCAATTTCAATATCAGGTGTATCCAGATCAAGTAGAATGATTTTGAAATACTTCTTTTTTTTCTATGGTCTATAAGATTTGGCATGATCTGTTTTTTGAAACTCTTCCTTTACTTTTATTTATATAATATTAGTTGTCTATTTATTGGGACTTTGGAGAAGAAAATAAGAAGTTAATTGATGACTTCATACTGAGCCTCAGAGTCAAAGCATTCTATAATAGACATACTCTTATTTGACAATGTGAACGTTACTTTCTTGGCATTATTATTACTAATATTGCTTAATATTTTGATGCAAAAAAAAAACAAGAAAGTCTACGCCATTTCCATTTTACAGATGGGTAAGTGAAGCTTCCTAAGAGTAGAAAAGAATGTCATCATTTTAGCAATTTACTTTATGACATGAGTTAATACTGTTAGTGACATGGGTCTATTCTAACTTACTATAATTGACTGAAGACTTTTTAGGTTTCATTTTATTTTTAATGGACAACCTATATACAGGGTGGCCATGAAGTTCCTGGCCACCCTGTATATGTATGGAGTATAATATGATGTTTAAATACATGTATACATTGTAGAATGACCAAATCAGGCTAAGTAACATATATCTCAAATACTTACCATTTCTTTGTGGTGAGAACATTTAAAATCCACTCTGTTAGCTATTTGGAAATACAGAGGGTGCCAAAAAAATGTATACACATTTTAAGAAAGGAAAAATCTGTATTAAATTTGTGATACTTAAGACATGTTCAATGTGACTTGTATTCATCTTTTGGTATCGGTATGTATTGAGTAGTTTTTTTCCTTTCCTAAAATGTGTATCCATTTTTTGGCACCCTCTGTGTACTCATGTTCACTAGTAATATACTCACCATGCTTTGCAGGAGATCAACAGAACCTAGTCCTCCTATCTGACTGAGACTTGGTGTCCTGTGACCAACATCTCCATGTCTCATGTTCTTCTTCCACTTCCCTTAGGCTCTGGTGACCATTCTACGCTCTACTTACATGAATTAACTGAACTCTTTTTTGTTTGTTTTTGTTTTTTGGGGGTTTTTTTGCAGTTTTTGGCTGGGGCTGGCTTTGAACCGGCCACCTCCAGCATATGGGGCGGGCGCCCTACTGCTTTGAGCCACAGGTGCCGCCCCTGAACTCTTGATAATATATTTAAGCCTGTCTTTTAAACAGCGATAATGGCTGTTGTGTTTTGACCCTTAAACTTTTTCTATACTATCTTATTTCAGGGTCAGTGTGAACCAAGATTGAGCTTTGCTTTCGTGTAACGCATGTACTAAAAAGTATGAAATTTATAGATAGTACTCATGCTGTGACCAATAACGTTATGTTAGGGCTCACCAGTAGTATGCTTTGGTCGAATTTCCTAGAAGTCTGACTTTAACACTGAAACGCTCTTTGCCTCCCACGGGCCCTTCTAACATCTTTGTTGTACTCACTTAGGAATTACTTTATGGTGAAGGCTAAAGCATAAGACTGATCATCTTCTTTAGGGGAGTTGATTTAACCTCTGGTTTATGTAAATATGCTGGGTAGTGGAGCTTGGTATTTTCTTTGAGGATTGTACAATATAAAAGAAAGTCTTAGAGTGGTATCCTAGTGGTGTCTCTGTGAATTATTAGCCATGTAACTGTAATCAAATAACTGTTCTGGACCTGTTCTCTCACCTGTAGAACGAAAGGGTAGGTTGAATTCCAAGCTCTAAAAGTATATGATGGATTTTGTTTTTCAGAATGAGCTAATTTGATAAAGCAACATTATAGAAAAGACAAAGTTAATGAAAACTTTAAACTGGTACTTAACTGTTTTCTTATAATTATTTTTTTAATAATCCCCAAAGCTTGGGATGCTGCCGTAAGCTCATTCTGTAGCATGGCTTTGGTGGTTATATGGCTATAAAAATTATAGAGCGAAACATTACAAGGTTAATTCTCATTCAGCTCCACATAGGAAAGGGAGAGTGGAAGGTCCAGATGGAAGCACATAGGGGTGAAAGGAGGTTGGGGTGTGCCTCCATTCACCCACTTCCTAGACCTTTCTCAGGAGCTGCAGTAGCATTCCTACCCGTCGCCTTCACCTGTCATATTTTATGTGTTTATTTGACTCAGTCCTTTGGCAGCATTATTGGAGTATAAAATTGATAATTTCTGTTCCTATTTAATGCAGAATATTAACCTCTATTAGTCTAGGTAATTTGATTTTTGAGTATTTGATGTCTACTCAGCTCATTTTAAGAATTTCTTATTAAGCCCTTGTGGTGAAACGTTACTGAATGGCAAAAGCTGTGAAGTCAGCTATTTCTAAATAAAGTTGTAAACATAATAGCAGTAGGCAAACGGGAAGCAAAGGTCTACAGGTTTTTGTGATTTGGCATCACTTATTTCTCAAGGACAGTAAATAGGATATTTGGAGTACAAGTTTCCTTTTTGGCAAGATTTATGATGGTGGTGATGTGTAGTCAGATGGCACGACCTTGCATTTTTTTTGTCCCTATCACATGGCTTCTCCCCTTGGTCTAGGTATCTCGTCTCAGGCAGAAATAGCAACAGAAAGAATTTTTGGAGGTGTAAGAAAGAACATAACCTGAGTGGGGTGAGCTAGGGAAATGCAGCAGAGTGCTTGTCAAGCACGTTGGCTCAGGTACCTAACAGTAGGCTCATAGAGAGCCGCCTTTTCCAGCTGGGTTTAAAGTGTTAATTCTTTGTTTTTCCCCCAGGAAGAGCTAGGTAGAAACTGAAACTATTCCTACTGTTCCAGGAAAAGAGATGGCTGGCCTGCCTTTTGGGAAAGGATTAAGTGACAAGCTTGTCTAGAGTCCATTCTGTCTCCTCCTCCTTGTTAGCGTCTGTGCAGGGCTGCTGTGATTTCTTTTGGGCGGAAATCCCTCTTTACTGAATGTGTTAAGAAAGGTTGACACGTAAGCCAGCTTTGGGGTACACTTAGGATCACTGCTATCTTGCTCTTGTAAATCTTAAAAAAAAAAATTTCATATCAGAAAGTTAACTATTCTAGAAACGTTGATCAAATCCTCTTAAAGCTCGAGTATTCGTTAGTGTTAGGAATCCACAGGGCAGAAATTTGATCAACTCCACCAAAAGAGGCAGACGTCAAAGGGGAGTGTCAAGAGACTTGAGTCTGCTTCAGTGCCAGGAGAATGACTGAAATGTGATGTCGCCCTCATATAGGAGATTTGTATAAAATTGATCCAGTAGAAATGGGAAATGAGGTGTTGGCAAAACATGAAAATGATTTTACAACACTTGAGTCTTTCAAGATTTTTCTAGAAACAAAGTGTTCGCAAAAAGATTCTGAAAGACCGAGAAAACTTCTAAAACTGACTCTTGCTGACCACTGCTGTCCCGCTTTCTTACTTCCTTATGGCTCCATCTCCCCTTCCTCCTATCAGAGCCTTCTCTGGTCACTGAACAAAGAAGTGGTGGCTGCCTTCAAGGATCTTATGAAACAGGGGAAAGAAGCATAAATAATAAGTAGGGCAAGTGTTACAAGGTACAACTGGAGTATGGTGAGCACAAAGGACAGATCTGAGGAGCTGCAGGAAGCCTTCCTGTGTCAGAGCAGGACCTTGAAGTGTAAATAGGATTTTTAAACATAAGATCTTTTTATTTCTTTTAAAAAATATTTTGTTTGGGGAGAAGGTAAGATTCTGGGGGCGGGGGCAGAAAAACCTAGTTGTGTTCAAAGGTAAGGAAATGGGAAAGTGGGAAGCTGTGTGCACTCTGTTCTGGCTGGTTTGTAACAACATGAATTTGAAAGGTAGGTTGGGACCAGTTTAAATGCCAGGCTGGGACAGTTGGACTTCGTTCTCGAGGCTGTGGGGAACTAGTGAAGTTTCTTGGAGAAGAGGCATTATTACAGCCTGCTGTTAAAAAAATAATTTTAGGGTTAGAATGGAGAATAAATTGGAGAGAGATTAGAGACAGGAAAAGCAGTTCGGGGTTATTTCAGAAATTCAGGCAAGAGATAAAGTCCTGCGTTCAGGTAGTAGAATATAAAGGAGGCGGGTACATAATCACCTCCCGTCTGTTTCTCGCAAGTGTACAGAGTAGAATTTCCCTATCAAATAATTGCTTTTCTTTTTTCTTGAAGCCAGTGTATAGTAGGAGATTATGGTGTTTGTAAAATCACCCCCAAGGAATCACCAAGAGACAAAACAGGAGAGTTAATACACTTTCCCCCCAAGTGGTTGATAATGATATTCACTATTCAGAGTTTAAAACCCCCTGGGTCCCACTCACTGTCATCATTTTGTGGTACTCCTTCTCACATTTTGCTTTAAATAGTTGGTTTGCTTTCTATTTGGATAATGTTCTGATCTTTGCTCTTAGAAGACATTGCATCCTGCCAGGTGACTTCTCTCTTTGTACCAGACCTCTGACATACATTTAGCTTAGCTCAGTGGTTCTCAAAAACTGGTCCCCAATCTGGGTCAAGGGAATACGGGTGCTCTTTACTCTTCATGCAACTTTTCCTTAAATTTGAAATTATTTGAAATTATTTCCAAATAAAACATTTAGGCAAATAAAAACAAAAAAGTTGATCCCCAGACCTTCAGCATTAGCATTATCTCAGAATTAGTTAGAAATGCAAATGATCATCCCCATTCCAAAGCTACTGTCAGAACTCTGAGGGCTAGTAGTACAGCTGTCTGTGTTTAACAAACCCTTGCAGATGACTCTGACGCACACTCAAGTTGGAGAACTACTGGGTTGGCTTAAATTCGGGTTGTTGCCCCTGCCTTGCCCGATCATGAGCACCCAACCCTGTGATGTGCGTTTTGAGTTTGAAGACATTCTCAGCAATTAACACACTGCCTAGCAGGCTGGCCCAGGGAGTCCTTGCATCAATAGGAATGGATGATAAGGATGACAGAAAGATACGTAATGAAGAAAAGACAAGAGAGGAGATGGGCAATTAGATAAAGAGAAAATCGGGGTAAAAGGACGAGTACATGTGGGCAATGATTCAGTTCCCCAAAGACACTCAGCGACTTCTGTCACAGTTGCTGTGATCCAATAACTCACCCTTTATGGACTGCTTCTCTTTTCTCGGATCCGTTTGAAAATTTGATGGTGGAAACACCAAATTATAATTTGTTTGATTACTTGTATATTGTTGGGGATTTTGCTCCTTAAATAAAACTGCAGTAGAAATTCAGTCTTTAGCCCCTGCATTGTTCAAAATCTGAATGTGAAGAATCAGAGTTTGAGAAAGATACCAGAATGTTTTAACTGGGTTCTGACCTTGTAGTGGGGCTGCTCTGTATTTTCTTTAGAACTGGGGTTGGGGTTGGGGGCTCAGCTGGGATGCTTTCTGAATAGACTTAGTTTTACCTTTTAAAAATGGGCATCAAGCTTCACAGTAGAAAAGTGAAATTAGGTCTTCCTGGAAGACTGTGTATGTGTTGGGGCAAAAAGAATGTGGGAGATTTCATTATATTTTTATGTTTTAACGGTCTTTTGTATATAAAGTGCCAAGATTATGAGAAGAGATTGTTAATAAAGTATATTTTGACCAAATATATATTTGACCTCTGAGTGATGTAGAGATGAGTCTTTGTCATCCAGGATGGAGTACAGTGGTCTAATCATAGCTCATTGCAACCTTGAACTCCTGGCCTCAAGAGATCCTTCTACCTCAGCCTCCCAAGTAGCTGGGAATACACGAATGTGCCACCATGCCCAGCTAGTATTTTTATTTTAGAAATGGGGCGGGGAGTAGGGGTGTGGGTCTTGATTTATTGCCTAGGGTGTTCTTGAACTCCTGGGCTCATGTGTTCCTACCCCCTCAGCCTCTCTAGTTGCTAGGATTACAGGTCTGAGCCACCATACTTGGTGCGAGATTTTCAGATAGTTTTGTGAATTAAATAGGTGGGAGTTCAATGTTGCTTCATCTGTCTGTATGCTATGCTGGACTCTCAGCCTCACTATAACATCCTATTTAGAAAATGACACAATTGCCAAAACCACCATTGATAAGACATGCTGCTTTGCACTGGTTTTTCCAATGGTTGGCAGGCATTCCCGCTAAGTGTTGCCCCCCGCTAAGAATCCCCCACCACGTACACACAATCTGTGACCAGAGGCACACTGGGTGGTTCTCGTTAGGAAATTCAGTATCTGGTGAGCAGAGAGAGCCAGTTTCACCCCAAGAGAATCACCCTCCAGCTGGTAAATGACCTTAGGGGCTAGCTCTTAATTTTTTGGCTGCAGAGGCCAGGGTACTTTCCTCCACCCGTCTGTCTCTTACTCATACTTGCTCTGGTCCTTTAAGTGTAAGGCCCCGGGTGACTCTTGGCCACATATGACATGGGATGAATTTGCCATTTACAGAAGGAGGAACTGCTGCCTGCTCTTCATTCTTTGGTCTCTTCACACCCTAAACGAGGTTCAGCCCACCCCTTCTGGGCTACGCGTCCACCTACTGTGACCACAGCAGGACCGGAAGCCTCCGTCCGGCCAGTAGCACCTTAGCATCAGAAGTGGATGCGAGACAGGAGGCCTCCTTTTGCCTGCATCCCATCCCTGTGCTCAGAACACCCCTATCGTACCCGTCTTGATTGTAGGGATCCCCTCACACACCGGGATCTGGATCTTACCCTCACCGTCGCGTTGGCCTTGCTGGCGCTGGTGCATGTGGCACCCAGGAAGCGGGGAGCAACAGCCCTCCTGATGTCGCCACTCTCCGTCCCCCTGCTGCAGATTTAAGCGCTATCCGGCAGCTTCTCGCCACTGTGGGCTATCATGGTTCGAGGGAGAGGAGGGAGAGCTGCCTGCTGCAGCTGTCTCCTTTTGAATCAACCCCCCCCCCCCGCTCCCCAGGTGCCAAAACGACTCGCTGGGTTGAGAAGGCCCGTCTCTACCTCTCCCGCCCATTGCAGCAGTGCTAGCAGCTTTCCAGCGAGCCTTTTGTTGTGGCAGCTCTAAATCCATGGTAGGGAAATTACCAAGAGACTCTTCCACAGTCCGCCCTCCCTCCCGGTGCCGCGTCTCTTTCTTCCCTTCCTTTGTCTCCTTCCGGAGCTGGGGTCAGAATCCCTAGCCAGACTGAGAACATGGTTGCTATTCCAGGACCCAGATGCCAATATGTGGCAGCATCTGGCTTATTGGCAAGCGTCGCCGGCAGTTGTGCTGGCTGCGGCTAGGCCTGTCACGTGGCCGAGCTGCTGCTGGGGGCCCTGTCACAAACCCGAGTTTCTCTGAGAATGTGGTTCAACCAAGGGGCCCGCGGGAGAACAATGCGCCGCGCAGAGAGGACATGAATTGCCAGGCAGGGTGACGGTGGACTGTGGCTTTGATGCCGCTCCCGGACCCGCTTTGTAAAAATAACTGCTTCATGTTCGGGAGACGGCTCCTTGTTGTAACCTTACCTTCTTGAGTGTTTCAGGCGCCTTAAGGCATGGAACTCCTTGAAAGAGAAATACAAATCACTAAAAATGTTGAGATAAAATCCTGCTCCTCAGAGGCGCCTGCTTGGCACGGGGAGCGCATGATAACAGCTTGCTTTAGAAAGGTGACATTTCTGCTGAAGGCTGAATAATAAAAAATGCATTTTAAAAACTCAGCTCTTCTGTGTCTTCTGCTGGTTGACTTCTGGAGCGAAGGCCATTTCTTCCGTGCAAAGGGTCTTTTTGAGGCTAGCCTCTCCAGCCCTCTAGGATGGGCATATTAACTCTTGTCAGCGTTGATGAGGCTGTGGGGCTTTTTAAATTTATTAATTGTCACATAATAGGGCTTTAAATACTCTTTTCAAGGTGCAAACCCTGGGTGCTCAGAATGTGTCAAGAACTATCGCGGCATGGAGGGGTAGAGACAAAGATGATGAAAATATGATTTCTGACTTCGAGGGTGCAGGTCATGGGCGACCAGATTACATATGCTTTCATTATTTCATTTCTTCCCCACAACCTGTACAATTATACAGGGCAAGTCATCTGCTCTGTGTTTTGCAAATGGAGAAACTAAGGTTCTGAGAAGTTGACTTGCCCAGCTGGAATGGCAAGTTAATAAGAGCTGTGACTGCAAACTAGGTGGTGTAGTCCTATTTAACTAAGAGGATGTGTAATTGAACTCTCGGTAATACATTCCTAAGGGCAGGAACTGAATCTCTTTTTGTTTGTTTTTGAGACAGGGTCTCACTCTGTTGCCTGGCTTATCACATGATAGCTCACAGCAACCTCAAATTGCTGGGGTCAAGTGATTCTTCCATCTCAGCTTCCTAAGTAGCTGGGACTACAAGGCACCGCCACCACACCCAGCTAATTTTTCTATTTTTATAGAGACAGGGTCTTTTGCTCAGGCTGGCTTCAAACAATCCTCCCACCTCAGCCTCCCCAAATCCTGGGATTACTGGCGTGAGCCCAGGAACTGTATCTAACTTTTTGCAACTTTGCCCACAACTAGTAACCTCTGCACACCCATCTGGCCGTACCCACTCCCAAACATACACACATCCCCACTACAGGGCTCTTTGCAAAATTGAAGCTTGTGGCAGGTTGAGGGAAGGAATCAAGAAGAAGCAAAATTAATTGAATTTAAAGATGATGAGGATCCTAGAAAGATGGTGATGATGGCAGCAACATACTGCCCACATGATCTTACATAAAAATGTACAGAGAAGCTAGATAACAAGGTCAAAAATTCATAGACAACGTTTGCGAAAAAAATAGGTAGCTGGGACTACAGGTGCCCACCGCAAGGCTCAGCTGTTTTTAGGGATGGGGGTCTTCCTTTTGTTCAGGCTGGTCTCTGAATTCAAGCAGTCCACCTGCCTTGGCCTCCCAGAGTGCTGGGATTACAGGTGTGAGGCACCAACTGGGGAGGCTGAGGCAAGGTAATTGCTTGAATCCAAGAGTTTGAGGTTACTGTGACCTGTGATGCCACAGCACTTTAATGAGGGTAATGAGACTCTGTCCCCCCAAAAAACAAAAACAAAACCAAAAAAAGCTAGATGACAAGATACCAGGAAACCCAAAATACAAGCAGTTGGGGACAGAATACTAGTAGCCACAAGACTTAGGTGGTATGTAAAAGAGAAAAGGAAGCAGTAGGGTAGCCTCTAACTGGATAAGAGACCTCAATAGCCACTGTATTCCCTGGGAAGCTCAGTGGGTCAAATGGAGAACAGCGACTGAAGGTAAAAGGTGTTTTTGCCCACTCTAGCACCTGCCAAGTGCTAAAAGTTCACAGTAAGAGGGATTAGGGGATTGGCCTTTGAACTCTCAAAATTGACCTGACAGACTGCATTCTTTTTTTTACCCTTTGAACCCTTGCATTGTACGCATTAGCTGAGATCCCACCAATCGCCTTCCCTCTTCCCCTGCCCTCTCCTTTCTCTCCCCTCCCTCTTGCTGGGCTATACTTGTGTTCTGTCATTTGTATGAGTGTGTAAGTGGTTATATTTTGGTTTCATAATAGTATTGAGTACATTGGATACTTTTCCCCCCTCATTCTTGAGATATTTTACTAAGAAGAATATGTTCCAACTCCATCCAGGTAAACATGAATTCTGCCCTACACTGAGGAACAAATGCTGGGATGGAATTAGAAGATCTAGCTCAAAAGGAGGGAAGAACAGTCAGGAAATTTTAGAAGGCAAAATGTCATATTTTTGTTCTTGTTTTTTTTTAGCACTTCAGAAAAACAACAGAAGAGGGAGCTCTGTAAAATTAGCAACTTCTTTACTTAACCCACTTTGTTCTCATAGTTGAACAGAGCTAATTTCACAGCACACACAACGAAAAAGAATCAACATCAAGTGTCACACAAAGATATTATTTAAAAAAGAGTTAGGAATAGAATACTATCCTTACGGACAGTGCTTTCCGGAAAGATGGGTTCACTAAAAAGCAAAACTAATTTACGATTTCACAATGCACTGAAAGACATTGAGAAAGTTGTATAAGGCATGATGCAATAAAAATCATAACTGAAAATTCAGTAACGAGGTGACAGCTCAGGAAAGAACTAGAAAGTAAAGAAAAATATTATTTCAGAAACGAGACTAAACTAGAAAGCCCCAAAGAGTATATAAGCACAACAGATAATGTCTTCAGAGAAATATAAGTTGAATTGTATTTTTTGTTTATTTTATTTATTTTTGTCATTTTATTTTTTTAATTTTTTCTAATTTAATTGTTTATTAAATCATAACTATATACATTTATGGAGTACCATGTGATGATTTAATATACAATGTGGAATGCTTAAATCAAACTGATTAACATAACCATCACTTCACTTATTTTGTGTGTTAAGACATTTGTAATTTACTCTTAGTGGTTTTGAAATGAACCCTTGCATTGTACACATTAGCTGAGATCCCACCAATCGCCTTCCCTCTCCTTTCGCTCCCCTCCCTCTTGCTAGGCTACATTTGTGTTTTATCATTTGTATGAGTGTGTAAGTGGTTATATTTTGGTTTCATAATAGTATTGAGTACATTGGATACTTATTCCCCTCATTCTTGAGATGTTTTACTAAGAAGGATATGTTCCAGCTCCATCCAGGTAAACATGAATGATGTAAAGTCTCCATCTTTTGAGGGCTGTATAGTATTCTATGGTGTATATATACCACAATGTGTAAATCCACTCTTGGGTTGAAGGGCATTTGAGCTACTTCCACAACTTGGCAATTATGAATTGGGCTGCAGTAAACATTCTGGTGCAAATGTCTTTGTGGTAAAATGATAGTTGTTCTTCTGGCTAGATACCTAGTAATGGAATTGAGGGATCAAACGGTAGATCCACTTTTAATTCCTTGAGGATTCTCCATACTTCTTATTTTGAGACAGAGTCTCACTCTGTCACCCTGAGTTGAGTGCTGTGGCTTCATAGCTCACAGCAATCTCAAACTCTTGGGCTCAAGAGATCTTCCTGCCTCAGCCTCCTGAGTTGCTGGTCCTGCAGGTGCCTGCCACAATGCCTGGCTAGGTTTTTGTTTTGTTTTGTTTTGTTCCTATTTTTAGTACAGAGGGTGTCTTGCTCTTGGTCAGGGTGGTTTGGAACTCCTGAGCTCAGGCGATCCTCCTACCTCAGACTCCTAGAGTGCTAAGATTACAGGTGTGAGCCACCGTGCTTAGCTATAAGTTGAATTTTAAAAAGTTAAAAAGGATTCCAGATAAAGTGTCAAAATATGGAAATAGGCAGAGAAAATGGAACATAAGTTTAGAGGAGATCACCAAGAAAACCAAGGCAAGGGAGCTGAACTACTAAAAACTAATACAAGAAAAAATTTCCTGAAATTAAAAAAAAAAAAGCTGCATATGGAAAAAGCACATAGTATACTTGAGAATGTTTGCAATTTGACTAACACTAAGAAAAGCAAGCTTCCAGGAGACAAAAAGCACATGATTTAAAAGATTATCTTCGTAATATCTTGTCTATAGCACCTACTGAGAGGAAAAAAAATGAAACAATGTATTTGAAATACTCAAGGAAAGAAAGTGAGCCAAGGATTTTATATACAGCAAAGCTGACTTTTACATATAAAGGGTACAATATAAGAACTCGGGTAATATTTCCCTGTCTTAGTTTGGACTGCTAAAAGTACCATTTTCTGGGTGACTTACAAACAAGGAAAATGTGTTTCTCCCAGTTCTGGATGCTGGAAATCCGAGATCAAGGTGCTAATGTAATTGGGTTGTGGTGAGGTCCCTCTTCCGGGTTGTAAGTTCACAAAATGAAGCTGGAACAGATAACGCGGAAGCTATCAAAGACTTCTAGGGTCATGTCAGAAGGATTCAGAGCCTTCTACTGGTCAAAATGGGACAATTTGACCTTCAAGACTGATAAAAATCAAAATGTAGCATATATGTTTAAACCCATGACTTTATAATGATATTTTAAGAAATTGATCACCTTTGGAGAATTATAGGGAACCAATTTATTATCTTGAAAAGTGGGAAATAAAAGAAGAGAATCAAGCCTTTATTCTGATTTTTATATAAATTGTACCACTGGGCTCGGCATCTGTACCTGAGTGGCTAGGACGCCAGCCACATAACATACACTGGGGCTGGCGGGTTAGAACTCAGTCCAGGCCTGCTAAACAACAATGACAACCACAACAACAACAACAACAAAAATTTCTGCATGTTGTGGTGGGCTCCTGCAGTCCAAGCTACTTGGGAAGCTAGGGCAAGAGAATCGCTTAAGCCTAGGAGTTTGAGGTTGCTGTGAGCTGTGATTCCACAGCACTCTACTGAGGGTAACATAGTGAGACTCTGTCTTAAAAAATAAATAAATAAATAAACAAAGTAAAATAAATCGTACCTTTGGACATCCAAATAGTAAGTGAGAGACAGTGTCTTGTCTTTATAAAACTATTCTGGCTACAAAACAAAAAAGAAATGATACAATTAGAATGTCACCATTTTGCACCCCCCAGTGGGTAGATTCCGGCATTAAGCATCAAGGACTGGTAAGATACAGAATGAAAGACAACGAGACATGTGTCTGCTGTAGTACTGCCAGACACCACCTATGGTCTTGCTAAAGGGACCCAGTCTGGGTCTGAACCCCAAGTGGGTTGAGCTGCCAATTTTCAGGAAATACACAAGGTGCACAAACATGTTGTTTGCACTGTTGAGTATGCAGCTAGCAGCAGACACTATGGGCAACAGGAGGGCAAATAAATAACCCAGCTTCTTCAGATAATTTGTAAAGAAGTTGGAAAGTGTGCAGGAGAAACCAACAGATTACAAGAGAATTTAGAGATATAAAAAGTTTCAAGAAAAGCAAGACTTGGCTAAGGTGCCTGTAGCTCAAGCAGCTAAGGTGCCAGACACATACACCAGAGCTGGTGGGTTCAAATCCAGACCGGGCCCACCAAACAACAATGTAGACAATCAAAAAGTAGCCAGGCGTTGTGGTAGGCACCTGTAATCCCAGCTACTTGGGAGGCTGAGGCAAGAGAATCACTTAAGCCCAAGAGTTGGAAGTTGCTGTGAGCTGTGACGCCACAGCACTCTACCGAGGGCAACAGCTTGAGATTCTGTCTCAAAAAAAAAGAAAAGAAAGAAAGAAAAGCAAGACTAAACAATAGTGTCTAGAGCTATATCGTTGGGTGATAAAATGATTTTTAATATGCAAAGAAGTGATAACTACAGCAGGATAATTGTTACTCTGGGGAAAGGAGGGTTATAAATGATTGGGGCATGTGGAGGAACTTCTGGGGTGCCTATACCATATATATATATATATATATATATATAAAATTATGTATATAAATGTATAATTATATATAATTTTTTTAAGTGGAAAAGATAAAACAGAAAGAATGCTAGCTACCCTGTTCTTTTATCAAGTGTTGTTTTCTCCAGGGCTTTATTGGTATCTTTGTGCAATTCAGAAAAAGGCTGCCTTTCCTCAAGGCATTTAAGGTTATTGGCCAGTAAACGTAAAAATATACAATACCTCTGATGTGGGCAGTGCCTCTTTGATGGTGTTCCTTGTGCGGTATAAAGCCTGCACAACTTTATGAAATAGTCTGGAGTCTCTATGTTGGTTCAAGCTCATCTCTGTTCAGTGTTACTAAGAAAAACAAATTTTTTGCAAGCACTATCTTGTTCTTGGAGGAATTTTATTGCAATTTTGCAATCCAGTGGGATAGAAAATCTTGCTCATTTTAGCATGCAGTATCCCTGAGGTAGAATTAAGTACTTCCTGAGATACTATGTAGTATTAGAAATGTTGGCCGGGTGTGGGGGCTCATGCCTGTAACCCCAGCACTCTGGGAGGCCGAGGCGAGTGACTTGCTTGAGCTCACGAGTTTGAGACTAGTCTGAGCAAAAGCAAGACCCCGTCTCTACTAAAAAATAGAAAAACTGAGGCAAAAGGATTGCTTGAGCCTGAGTTGGAGGTTTCTGTGAGCTATGATGCCACAGCATTGTACCCAGGGTGACAGCTTGAGACTCTGTCTCAAAAAAAAAAAAAAAAAAAAAAAAAAGGAAAGAAATGTTTAAGCAGGCTGGCCGGCTATTGAGGCAGGAAGTTTCATGGTATCATACTCTGCTATGGCTAGCACAACCACTGCACCTTGGCCAAGTCTAGAACTTGATTCACCATAATATGTCAGATTCAGGGGGAGAGACTCACATTAGCAAAAGTTCAAGAGATTGAATATTGGTGTATGACTCTTTCATGGTAACAGTGACAGCTAAGTGAACTACAGCACACTTAGTACTCATGTAAGCTCTACTCTCTCCCTACTAGGCAAGTACCTTTGAAGCCAAGAGGTTGTGTGGTTTGCAAAGGCAGTTGGATGATCCTAATGGTTGGTGACATTCTCGTCACATTCTGATCCGCCCATCTCTACCCCAGGGAGATACCTGCCAGCTGGACCAAAACACTTGTGTCAACCGTGTCAACATTGTGCCATACACAACACTTACACATTCTTGCTTGCTAGCTTACCTTCCCAGGCTCTGCAGAGAGAGGAAGGGGATACTCTCCCAGTCAGCCCTAGCATCTGGGTCAACTCTGATGACTAGTGGCATGACAGTTGAAGTGGCCAACTTACCTTGCATACAAAGAATTTCAGGTGAACGAATCTAACAATCATGGAGCATTTTCTGTAGACTAGACATAAAGAGGACCACCAGTGGTTCCCGATCTTAAGTAGCCTCCAGTCTAGGGGCCACAAATCCAAACATTCCCTTCCTGTTTCCTCTAGGTTCCTGCTCTTAAATAGCTTATAGCAGGGGTTCTCAACCTTCCTTATGCTGTGGCCCTTTGATACAGTTCCTGTGGGTCGCGATCCACAGGTTGAGAACCGCTGGCGTATAGCCTAGTCGGGCCATATGTAAATATCCCCTGCCTGCTTCCACTAGTTGATATATGCAGTTACATGGTA
This sequence comes from Perodicticus potto, assembly GCA_963574655.1. NCBI lineage: Eukaryota > Metazoa > Chordata > Mammalia > Primates > Lorisidae > Perodicticus > Perodicticus potto. The sequence continues at coordinate 15,383 of CAUYRH010075189.1, forward strand.
TGATTGAATCAAAGGAATCATCAAACCGCCTTCAGCCTGGCTTGTGTCTGGGCTATTGCAAAATTCAGATTACAAGCTTAATGTCTAAGTAAAGTTTTATTGAGCCTTATTTCTCAAATGCTGTATAACAGTACTGAACTCTACGAGAATCCAGTCCACACATTCTATTGCTCTGGATTGATCTACTGGATCCTACCAGATGCAGCCTTATCAGATAGAAGCCTGCTTTCAGTTCCGTATTTAGAGAAACAGCAGAAACTTCCTGAGAGAAGGGCAAAGTACTGGGCTACAGCACCTGGTCCCTCCACCCTTCGTTTCGTGGTGTTGGTCTGTGTGATTGGGTTTGATGGGGTTTTTGTTTGTCTATTTTTCTAATCTCACATAGAACGTGGAACTCTTCTTGCTGCTGCTTGAGATTTCCCTCTGAGGCTCATCCTGCTCTGAGCTCAGGTGATCACCATGGTTTGTGAGTCCCCCTCCTCTCCACTGTGCTGTTCCTCAGACCCTTCAGCCACACGGCCACCATGTTATATTCTTACATGCCTAGCACCAAGTCAGGAAACATAGGATTTAAAATTAAAGCATTCTTTCCATCCTGGAATATTGAACTAACCTTTAGAACTCAAATGAGGGAGGGCTAGGTGATGACAGCAAAAGAATTAATTCAAGGAGTAGGATGTTACAAAAAAAGGACTTAAAAATCTCATCCCATAAATATATTGGACCTGAAGTGGAGATGATTTATGTATATGTTGGATTTAGAAGAATTTTGTAAAGAAAAATTTTTTCCATGACTTTTTGGTTTAATTGCCTGGCAGGGTGGGAAATCCCAACACAACAGCGTGGAACTGGGGCATGAAAAGCAGCAAGTGCAACGGATTTATGAAGCCCATAAATAAAAATGAAACTCATTTCATTGTCCAAATCGAGTGGAAAAGCACAATCTATCCCAATTCTGATAAATGGCAGAATGGGACGCACATAAGGGGAAGTTCTTTCCATTTTAATAAGGCAAGATAATGGGTGTAACACAACTGAGGAATTTCAGAAAAAGGGACATTTCACTTTGCCAGACTTGATCAAGGAGGCATGTTACCCAACTCAGCTCTATGAGAAAAGTGCTCTTTTCCAAAAAGGAGTACAACTCCCTGAATATTTAAATCCTGTCCAAATGCGTATTCTCCTGTAAAGACAATAACAGTGGAAGGAATGAGAAGCAAAGGCCAAGGTGACAGCCACGTTAGTGAGTGGATCTTCATCCTTCTGGAATTTTACAGTTTTAACGGTCCTCTGCTAAGATGCACATTGGTACTTACCTTTTTTTGGAAGGCTGTTTATTCCTGTACAACTGGATCCGGATAAGACTGATGTGAGTTGGCTCGGCGTCTGTAGTCACATACCCCAGAACCGGCGGTTACAGCCCGGGCCTGCCAAACAACAATGACAACTGCAACCACAAAATAGCCGGGCATTGTGGCAGGCGCCTGTAGTCCCAGCTACTTGGGAGGCTGAGGCAAGAGAATGGCTTAAGCCCAAGAGTTTGACGTTGCTGTGAGCTTTGACACCATGGCACTCTACCCAGGGTGACAGTTCGAGACTCTGTCTCAAAACAAATTAAAGACTGAGGTGAGTGCCGACAATGAACAGCTGCATTATAAAAGGTGGAGGGGTGACAGTACGAGGTGCCTGAACTTAAATATTTGTGTTCCGTGGCTTCTTGGTGAAATTTCTCTGCTTCCAACTCCACGTTAATTTCCAGCCCCTCCTTCTCTGGTATGTCAGTTCAGTCTGTTCTTTTCCAAACTGAAATCCCAGGTTTTTGTTTGTTTTTTTTAGATTTTTGTTTGTATTTTTTTTCTTTATTAAATCTTAACTGTGTACCTTGATGCATTTATGGGGTACAGTGTTCTGATTTGATACACAGTGCGAAATGCTTACATCTATCTGATTAACACATCCATCACCTTGCTTACTTATTTGTTGTGGTAAGACAATTATACTCTTTTCTTAATAGTTTTGAAGTGTACCATTGCATTATGCACTTAAATGAGGTCCTACCAAAAACCCTCCCTCCTCCTGGCCTCCCCTCTCATCTCCCCTTACCCTCTTCTTCCCTTTTACTTTCGGAACTATAGTTATGTTTCACCAATGGTAGGTCTACTTTTAGTTCCTTGAGTATTCTCCAAACTTCTTTCCAAAAAGGCCGTATTAGCTTGCATTCCCACCAGCAGTGTCAAAGTGCAAAAATGTGCACGGCTTCATGAATTTGCATGTCATCTCTGCCCAGGGGCCACGTTAATCTTCTCTGAATTGCTCCAATTTTAGTATATGTGCTGCTGAAGCAAGCACTGTTTGCAGTTTTTTGCTAGTCCACTTTATTTTCTCTTTTTGTTTTTAGACTATGACAGTATAAGTTTATTTTATGTTAGAGAAGGGGAAGAAAGTGGGTGAAAGAGATGAGGAAGAGAAGAGAGCAGGGAACAAGAGTGAAAGAAGAGAAGATGGGGGGGAGAGAGAGAAAGGTGCTGGTCCACTTCTGATCTTTTCCTAGCTCTGGTTGTGACAAGGGCAGGTAGACAAGTTGGATGGTCCAAATTAAGAACACAATCACTAGACATGAAACAAAGAGAAGCCAGTGGACTCAGGCAGGAAACAAATGCAGCATGATCTTATTGACAGAACACTAAAAACCCTCTTATTGTTCACTTAATAAACCTTGGACCACCTGTCTTGTATTGCTCATTCTGTTAGGCACCGTATCTGACTCAAAGACAAATTAGGTCTCCTTCCTCATCCCACTCCACTGCCTCAGTAATCCCACAGCAAATGGCAAAGTGTTTACTCTCTTCTCCAGTTTTTGTTTTTTTAATTTTTTTTTATTAAATCATAGCTGTACACATCAATGCAATCATGGGGTACAATGTGCTGGTTTTATATACAATCCGAAATACTTTCATTGAACTGGTCAACATAGCTTTCATGGCACTTTCTTAGTTATTGTGTTCAGACATTTATATTCTACATTTAATAAGTTGCACCTGTACCCTTCTAAGATGCACCATAGGTATGGACCCATCAATTACTCTCCCTCCACTCATCTTCCCCCCGCCCTCCCCTCCCTTGCCCCTTTCCCCATATTCTTTTGCTATAGTTGGGTTATAGTTGGGTTATAGCTTTCGTATGAAAGCTATAAATTAGTTTCATAGTAGGGCTGAGTACATTGGATATTTTTTCTTCCATTCTTGAGATACTTTGCTAAGAAGAATATTTTCCAGCTCCATTCATGTAAATATGAAAGAGGTAAAGTCTCCATCTTTCTTTAAGGCTGCGTAATATTCCATGGTGTACATATACCACAGTTTATTAATCCATTTGTGGGTCAGTGGGCACTTGGGCTTCTTCCATAACTTAGCAATTATGAATTGGGCTGCAGTAAAATTTCTGATACAGATATCTTTGTTATAATGTGATTTTTGGTCTTCTGGATATATATCTAGTAGAGGAATTATAGAATCAAATGGCAGCTCTATTTTTAGATCTCTAAGTATTCTCCAAATACCTTTCCAAAAGGACTGTATTAGTTTGCATTCCCACCAGCAGTGTAGAAGTGTTCCCTTTTCTCCACATCCACTCCAACATCTCTGGCTTTGGGATTTTGTGATGTGGGCTAATCTTACTGGAGTTAGATGATATCTCAAAGTAGTTTTGATTTATATTTCTCTGATGATTAAGGATGATGGGTATTTTTTCATGTTTCTGTAGGCTGTGCACCTGTCTTCTTCAGAGAAATTTCTCTTCAAGTCCCTTGCCCACCCAGTGATGGGATCACTTGGTTCTTTTCTTGCTAATACGTTTGATTTCTCTGTGTATTCTGGTTATTAAACCTTTGTTGGAGACATAACCTGCAAATATTTTCTCCCATTCTGAGGGCTGTCTACTTGCTTTACTAACTGTGTTCTTGGCTGTACAGAAGCTTTTTAGATCAAGGAATACAGCAGTGTCTCAGGTTACAAAATCAAAACTCATAAATCTGTAGCCTTTATATATACCAACAATAGCCAAGCTAAAAAAACAGTCAAGGACTCTATTCCATTTACAGCAGTGCCAAAGAAGATGAAATATTTGGGAGTTTACCTGACAAAGGACGTGAAAGATCTCTATAAAGAGAACTATAAAACTCTAAGAAAAGAAATAGCTGAAGATGTTAACAAATGGAAAAACATACCATGCTCATGGCTGAGAAGAATCAGCATTTGCAAAATGTCTATACTACCCAAAGCAATGTACAATTTTAATGCAATCCCTATTAAAGCTCCATTGTCATATTTCAAAGACCTCGAAAAAATAATACATCGTTCTATATGGAATCAGAAAAAACCTCAAGTAGCCAAGACATTACTCAGAAATAAAAACAAAGCAGGAGGAGTTATGCTACCAGACCTCAGACTATACTATAAATCGATAGTGATCAAAACAGCATGGTAAAAAAAAAACAAAAAAAAAAAACAAAAAAACCCAGCATGGTACTGGCACAGAAACAGAGAGGTAGATGTATGGAACAGAATAGAGAACCAAGAGATGAACC
>CAUYRH010075192.1:0-15682 GCA_963574655.1 Perodicticus potto
TCCCTACTTGAAATCTCTCCCACTACCAGGAGCTTTGGTGTTTTCTGTATTCTTTTCTGTAAATCAATTCTGTCTTATCACGGACGGGTGGGGGGGGGGGGAAATAATGTAATGAAGAATAATAAAATGCATGTATTTAAAAAAAAAAAAAAGAAATATTCCATAATATTTAGCTTATAGACCTAAAAAGCAAAATCTTATCAAATGTAGGCTTGGAAGTTATTATACTAAACCGGTACTTTTTAAAAGAAAAAATTTCAAATTTTTGAAATTTTAGTTTTCTGACCCATTTTTTTTTCTTTTCATGTCTGAAGTAATTAAACCTCATTAATTCAAATAAGACTAAGGAAAAACGATGAAAAAAGACAGCTCAAGTTTGTTAAAGACAAAATCACTAATTTTTTAAGAAATGTACTTTTGTTAATTTGACTATTTGAGCAGTTGGAACTAGGCTAAGAAATATTGTCTGATACTACCAATTCCACTTAATGATAACTCCTTACCTTCTTTTACACTATTAATTTTTTTAGAAACCTAAAATAGAAACATACTCTTGTCAACCCTTGTATAAGTACCAAAGCTCCAAATGAATAAGGTCCGTATTTCAGTCTTTGAAAGAATTGATCATTTCATTCAAAAAGAACAAAGATCAAATGCAATTTATTTACCTCAACCAGTATACCAACAAAAGGTATAGAAGCTTCTTCATATTTCACAAAGAATAACTCAGGATTAGTCTTCCAGACTCCAAACCATTTGTCTTTCAACTTTAGTTTTTCTGATAGGTATTTACTCATGGCCTCATCAGCATCTTCTGCCTAACAGAGGGAAAAAAACGTGCAGGCATGAATACTTTATATTATAGATTTATAACTATTTTTACTGATCTATATTTTAAAATGGAAACAATTTGGCCTTAAATAATAGAAAATCTGGAAAATTATAGATTTTAACTAAAATAGAAAATAGAAACATATTTTCTATTTAATAGAAAAATATCATAAACATTAAAAAATTAAAATAAACTTAAAGAGGCCTATTTACTCAGTAGAGCAATTCAAAGATGAGACAGCCACTTATTTAGGTCTTCAAGTAATTTGTTAATTCACTGAGCAGAATAAACATAATTATACCAATTAAAAACCCAGTAATTACTGTATTGAAAAACAGATAGTTATTTTTTCTTAACTTTAAAGATGTAATGATCTATTTAAAACATATTCAGTTCATAAAAATTTAAAATAGCATCCCATCCTATAAACAAACGAGGATAGTAAGCATTTAATAAATATTTGCCATTTGATTTTTTAATTTAAATTCATCTACCTCTTGATGATAAATAATCTAGCTATTATTATGAAACTCAGTCATTAGCTACTACCTAATAAATGACAGTAATTTATATAAACATTTTCCCATTGCCTATAACAGACCTGGCCTTCTCCATCCCTCATTATCAGATGTGGTAGGTTGGTCATTAATACTGTCCTAGGTTTTTTTGTTGTTGTTTGTTTTGTTCTGAGACTGAGTCTCATTTTGTCGCCCTCGGTAGAGGGCCGTGGCATCACAGCTCACAGCAACCTCCAACTCTTGGGCTTCAGTGATTCTCTTGCCTCAGCCTCCCAAGTAGCTGGGACTATAGGTACCCGCCACAACGCCCGGCTACTTTTTGGTTGTAGTTGTCATTGTTTGGCAGGCCGGGTTTGAGTTTGAACCCACCAGCTCTGGTGTATGTGGCTGGTCCCCTAGCTGCTGAGCTACAAGTGCCAAGCCAATACTGTCCTAGTTTTATGAAAATGGTGTTCTTTCTCTCTTTCTTTTTCCTCTCCCTTCCTCCTCTCCCTGCCCCTTCCCCTCTTTTCAAAGTGTCTCTTTTGCCCAGGGGATCATAGTTCACTGTAACCTCTAATTACTGGTCTCATCCCATCCTCCTATATCACCTTCTGGACTAGCTATGACAACATGTGGGCACCACCATGACTGGGTAATTTTTCATTTTACTTTTTGTAGAGATAGGTTCCCACCATGTTGCCCAAGTTGCTTCTGAACTCCTGGCCTCAACGTATCCTCCAATCTCAGCTTCTCAAAGTGCTGGGAAAACAGGTATGAGCCATGGTGCCTGGCCAGAATGTTATTTAAAATAACATTCTCGGCTCAGCGCCTGTGGCTCAACGGGCTAAGGCGCCAGCCACATACACCTGAGCTGGCGGGTTCAAATCCAGCCTGAGCCCGCCAAACAACAATGATGGCTGCAACCAAAAAATGGCCAGGCGTTGTGGTGGGCACCTGTAGTCCCATCTACTTGGGAGGCAGAGGCAGGAGACTCGCTTGAGCCCAGGAATTAGAGGTTGCTGTGAGCTGTGTTGCTACAAGCTGTGTTGCTACGACACTCTACCCAGGGAGACAGCTTGAGGCTCTGTCTCAAAAAATAAAATAAAATAAAATAAAATAAAATAAAATAAAATAACATTCTCTTCTGATTATAAAATATGATAAACTTTCAGAAAATATAAATAAAACAAAAATCACCCCTAGTCCTGGCAGCCAGAGATAACCATTGTTTATATTTTGATATATTCCCTTCCAGTATTTTGCTATGCATATATTTATCTATACATACAGATCATGTATTGCTTCGTCTCCTGGTTTGTTTTTTTTTTAACTTAATTATAGGATAAGCAAATCTATAGTTCTTGAAAACATGATGTTTACAGCTGCACAGTTTTCCATTATATGAGGCCACTATAAATCCTTTACTGCCCCTGTTGGAAACTCAGTTCCCAGTTTTTAATCTTTTATAAATATTGCTGCAATGACTATCTTTTTACACAAAGTCCTCTAGTATAACTTTAAAAAAGCAAAACAGGTAGGTCAGAAACATGCAATACTTGCTTTATGAAGTGTTAACAGGTATTTTTTATATAAAGTGTGATGTCGCATCCTAGATTGCCTTCTGAGAACCACTCTTAAAATGTAAAAGTCGAGGCTCAGTAATCTCAGCCTTACATTTGGGCGCAAATTGATCAATAAAAATCCCAAGATGCTTGCCTGGGTAATGACAAAGCCGAGCGGCTCTCAGAAAACACTTCATCAGGTCTAATCTCAGCTCGTCTGGGCCAGGAGCTGGGCGCCCCCACTTAGGTGGAATGTGAATCAATTTGACTTTGGAAACCGGGTGTCCTCTGTGCCCTTCGTGTCCCTGTCGCCCTGAGAGGACAGTCCCTGTCCAGCGCGGTGCCGCTGCTCCCAGGCCCCGGGGTGGACCGGTCCGTTTTCTCTCCCCTCACCTTACAGCCCTGCAGCACCGCGTCGCAGTACAGCGCCACCTTCTCGTCCCGCCACATCCCCCTCATGGGGGACGCGCAGACCGGGGGCAGGGGCTGCGCCTCGTCCTCCTCCTCCTCGGGCACGCAGAGGAGCGGCTCCTCTTCGTCCTGCTCGGCCGCCTCCCCCGGGCCCTCGGCCTGAGACACCGGCTGCAGCTGCAGCCGCCGCCGCGTCGCCTCCCGGGCCGCCTTCCCCTTCACCGGGCGAGGGGAGGCCACCACCGAGCGCACCCCGCACGCGGTGCTCTTCAGCGTGGCGGTCGCCGCCGTGTCCCCGGGGGACGCGGAGACCACCTTCTCGCCCGCCTTGCCGGGGCTGACGGCTCGGACGGAGTCCGCCGCTGCGGTAGCCCTGGCCCCCGACGCCATCTCCGCGCCCTGACAGCCAGCCGCAGCCGTTAGCCACTTTTCCCGCGCTGCGCATGCAGGGCCCGCAACGAGCGCGGCGGCTCGAGGGGGTCCCGCCGGCGGGTGTCGGGCGTGGGGGGCGGTCAGGGCGGCGAGGGCGCCGGCGGGGCGCCGGGGCTGAGCACAGGCCGGTGCCCACCCCGGACGGGGCCAGCCCAGCCGCGGGGCCCCTGCTCTAACCGCAGCCCTGTCCCCTTAGAACCACCCAGCGACAGTGACCATCCCCCCTCCAGGAGGGATTTCCTTAGGGGCACACAGGTTTCGGGGTGATTGCGAATCACCCTCCAGGTGGTCGGGACCTAGCACACGCTCCAAATATCCCTCCACACGCGCGTGCTTGCACAAACAAAAGCTGGAAGAAAATTGCTGTCCATACTGGTGGGTGATAATAACTGGATCCCTCCGGGGGTTACTACAGGAAACCCGAAGGACAAAGCCAGCGACCTACATTTCCCCTCTGCCTGTTGACACGCTTCCCTAAGATTTCCTTTCCATTTCAAACAGGACGCTCACTTTTTGCCCTGATGTGGTAATACCAAGGACAGTTTAATCTGTTTTCTTGTCTCAAAATTCTTACATAAAAGACTGGATTATGTAAGAATAATAAACTGGATGCAAACTCCCAGCTGGGAGGCATGAGGGCAAACTATGAACATTTTCACAGTAAAAGTCTGCTCGGGATAACGCATTTTGGAGTGGAACAGACACCACTCAATTGCGGTATTTTGCTGTTGGATGTACGTTGAGCCAGTTGGAATAAGCTTTGTTTACCGCCTCGCTGTGAAACCCTGCACCGCGCTGACAGCTCCCAGCGAGAACCGCATTGGGAAAACACCTGCCTTCCTTCACACTCATCTGGAAGGACACTGTGTGAAATTCTGAGTTTATTTTGAGGAAAACATTAGTATTAATGTCATGTTACTGCGGTTCAGGGAATAATTACAGCATGCATCATGTTTTGGCTCTCTTCTTAGTTCATTCCTTTTGTCAGAGTCCTGGACTTGGCTCGGCTCCTGTGGCTCAGGCGGCTAGGGCACCAGCCACATGCACCTGAGCTGAAGGGTTCGAATCCAGCCCGGGCCCGCCGAACAACAATGATGACTGCAACCAAAAAATAGCCGAGGGTTGTGGTGGGCGCCTGTAGTCCCAGCTACTTAGGAGGCGGAGGCAGGAGAATCGCTTGAGCCCAGCAGTTGGAGGTTGCTGTGAGCTGTGATGCCACGGCACTCTACCCAGGGTGACAGCTTGAGGCTCTGTCTCAAAAAAAAAAAAAGAAGTTCTGGACTTTGTTGAAAACCATACCTCACTGTAAAGATTACACTCACCTAAACTAAAAACTATTGCTATAGTGTTTCTTCACAAATGTTTGTTTTTAATACATTATGGGGTTTTTAATTCTTTTTTGGGGGGGGGTTTAATTCTTAAGTTAACAATAATAACTTTGGGCCACTTGTCCTGGCCCAAAGTTAAAAAACAATACCCTGTTCTCTCCCCAAAAGCAAACAAATATTTGTTAGGAACCTTTTAAGTGCCAGACAGCGTAATAGTAGATGCCAAAGCTGTAGAGATAAAAGACAAAATTCTCGCCCTCACAACCCTCGTGAAAGGTACAGATGGATCAGTAGATAATGGTTTAGTAAGGACCATGATTTTATTTATATATAAATTAAAAACACATACTGTGTGTAGACACACATATATTTTATTTTATTTTTTTTGCAGAGACAGAGTCTCACTTCATCACCCTTGGTAGAGTGCCGTGGTGTCACACAGCTCACAGCAACCTCCAACTCCTGGGCTTAGGTGATTCTTTTGCCTCAGCCTCTCTAGTAGCTGGGACTACAGGCGCCAGCTACAACGCCAGGCTATTTTTCCATTTTGCAGTTTGGCCAAGGCCAGGTTTGAACCCGCCACCTTCAGTATATGGGGCCAGCGCCCTACTCGATGAGCCACAGGCACCGCCCTAGACACACATATTTTAAAGTATATTTTCTGAAGGAAAGGAACCTTTCTTCCCAGAGGAAGTTATACTTAAGCTGAGTCTTTTAAAAAATAACTTTGATTGCTTTATTCATTTTGAAAGCAATGCCCACACTCTGAGCTGATTTGGGCAATACAGAAAAGCCTAAGAAAGAAAAAAACCTAAATCATCTGTAATTCCAATGCTCAGCAACAACTACTGTTAGATTTTGGTATATTTTCTTTCAATATTTTTTTTTTTTTTTTTAGAGACACTTTAGTGTCTGTAGCGACAGATACTTTATCGCCCTCGGTAGAGTCCCCTGGCGTCACACAGCTCACAGCAACCTCCATCTCCTGGGCTTAGGCGATTCTCCTGCCTCAGCCTCCCGAGTAGCTGGGACTACAGGCGCCCGCCACAACGCCCAGTTATTTTTCTGTTCCACCGAGGCCAGGTTTGAACCCGCCACCTTTGGTATATGGGGCCGGTGCCCTACTCGATGAGCCACAGGCGCCGCCCTCAATATTCTTTTACATCACATTATTACAAAGTAAATCATATTAAGTTGAAAATTTTGTTTTTCTATTTAGTATAAGCATTTTCACATAATTACAAATTATTTAAACACATAATTTTCAATAGCAGTATACAATGTCTCTGTGTGGATATAATTTGTATAATCCCTCATTTTTAAGTGTTTTGATTACATTCATTTTTTATAATATTAAATATATCATTTTGAATATATTTATGCATAATATTTTCTTATATATCAGATTTTTCCCTAGGAGACTATGGGATTGAATCAAGATGTATAAGCATCTTAAGGCCCTTAGTATTGCCAGATTATTTTCCAGAAGGGATATATTAATTTCTACTTCTATTAGCAGATCCTTGGTTGGCTGAGTTTTGAAAGAGAAGGAAACTATAGGCATGTAAGGCCTAGGCAGAATGGGGGATATGAGTAGGGTAAACATTCCAAGCAGAGTTAATAATTGGTGGTTTTATACAGATAGAAGACTTGGTCTCAGTAGCTTAGCATGACTGAAATAGAAGACAAATTGGGCCAAAAATTTGGTTGGAGGGATATGCAAAATCCTATCACAAAGGGTCATGTTTATTATGTTAAGAAGTTGAATTCTAGAAATATTGATAAACTCTCCCTTATCTAATTTAGTTCCACTCCCTGCTCCTGCACCCTCAGTATTCATTCCCAGGTAAACTATCCCAGCGCCTGCCAGCACATAGGACCAGCTCCTTCAGTGTGCAATCCTTTGCCTCCCTTAGCCAAACCAGTGGTTCCCTGGCTGGACCATGTTGTGTCTTAACCCTATTTCTTGGGCAGAAGTGGTGCGTGTAGTCTTCAGAAATGGAAGCAGAATCTTCAAGCACGGAGGACTCTAGCTTTCAGTGGGAAGAAGTGAGTTCAGAGGGTCAGGGGAATCTGGGAATTCAATATTTTCAAGAGCATTAATTAAGATGTCCCCATCATATCTCAGGGTCCCACTCCTTCCCCCATCAGAACCTGACCTAGGTGTAGCTGGCCTGCTCAGACTAAGAAGTCACCTTTTTCTGGAACACCATTATCCTTATGAAACATGGAACACTGGTTTTTCTCCCCAACCAGCAGGAAATGAGTGTTTTTATGTATTATAGTGGAGACCTTCCAGCTTTCACAGTTCCCCTTAAATTGGTGATGAACCACCTTATCTTTTCTTTGTTGTTTTGCCAATAAATTAATAAGACCCAGCAAGAGACATTTGATTTCATAGTCCTCATAATTACTGCTTGCAAATACCTTCTCAAACTCCTCAGATATTATATCATCACTGCTGTTCCTTTCCTTCCCTTTCCTTGATGACAAAGGTTTTAATAAATGCATCTGCATAGCATGCTAGGACCTATTGATATTATATCTCCAGTGACCCCGTATCCTCACACACAGTGGCTAACAGGTGAGCCAGCTCCAAAACAGTATCTTATAGTCTGCTTCCATACTGCCTGTCTTTGGTTAAGGGTCCTGGGAAACAGACTCTGAAGCAAGAATTTGCAGAAAGAGGTTTTGGGACAGTGCTTCTGAGAAGAACACCTGTAAGGGAATAGGAAAGCAAGAATGGGCAAAGAGTTACTGAACTGTACTGCATTCGTAACACAGTCCTCAGCCATTCCTACTGGAAGCTCTGAACTGCAATGGCCCTTCGAAGTTGTCCAACATTAAGGAAGGGTGCAGCCTCCATCTCTACACCTGCTGGTCTTTGGATATGGGCTGCCTGAGAGAGGAAGCACAACCTTGGTTGTGGCAGATCTCTCTGGCCGAAGGTAACTCCCAGATAGGGATTCAGCAGTGAGTCTTCAGCAGCCAACACTGCCAGTGGCTGGGAGAGTAATGTCTTGGTTCCAAAAGGGAGAATGAAGCAGCACAGCACAACCTCCACTACATGCAGTTCTCAGAAGAAAGAAGTTCTAGAAGGTAGAAAATAGCTCTACTAAAGTGAACTCAATGCTGATTCATCTGAGCTATTGACCCAGAAGCCAGGGTTAGTGCCAACATTTGCGACTATTGTTTGAAAGCCATTTCACCTTACCTTTGGGTATACTGATGGAAAATAAGGCAACTGCACTAAATTACACGGTGTTCATCACCCAATCCCTTAGTCTGGGATTCAACTGACTTAAGGATAGAAATGTGTGAAGGACTTGAAAAGTTTGAACATTCACAGAGCTGATCTCACTAGACTCTTCTATGCTCTAGCGCTTCCTCTTGGTTCATTTCTTTACTGAAGTTACATTGTATGAATGAATGATCAAGAGCATGAACTCTGGCCAGCCTGTGTAGGGTCAGTGGCTTGGCTAGGGTGTAACTAGAAGTGTTTCTTCTCTAAGACCTTGGTTTCCTTGTCCATAAAGTGCAACTTATGTAACAGAGCTACAGGACAAGGCACTCCGTCAATGTCAACTCGGTCTGTGCTTTCTATCAGCAGGTAAGGCAATTCTCGCGTTTGATTAGTGAGGTTGAAGGATGCCAGCTCTGCTGTATATATTAGGGAAAAAATTCATTTCTTCTTTCCTTCTTTGAAGGATTTTCCTTGAATTGGCTTTTCATTGCCATGGGACTGGTAGGATGCGTGAGCTGGGTAGTTGAGTGGGAGCATGGGTAGGAAGGGCTTGTGTGGGCCCTGGGGCTCAGGCTTTCTTCACCTGGAGTGTCCTTTCTGCTTGTCTTCACCTGTTGAAAACTTTCTAGTTCAGGTTCCAATACACAGTCCTAGTCAAAACTAAACTTTCCCTGCTTCATATTCCCAGAGGACTCTCTACACACTGTTATACTATGCCAGAAGCACTTCATGTGCAGAGACAATAACATTCATATTTGTTTTTTGTCCTCAGTACTTAACACAATGTTTGGCATCTAATCTAATGAGAAAGGTCTAAGAACGGTACGACTATAGGAGAAATGGCAATTTTTTTTTCCCCCAAATTTTGGGCTGAAATGTGCATGCATCCATTTCCCTCCCACACCCAGGGTGTTAGTTCCTTGGTGCAAGAATCAGATTCTCCTTATTTTATTTAAGACAGAGCTGTCCCACTCTAGGCTCTCACCGGATATGTGCTAAATTCCCTAAATTAGTGTGAATATTTGTACGCTGTTGATATCTTTGGGTTGGGCTATTTGAGGGAGTTCTAAGTTAAATTGACAGGCTGTCTCCAACATACAAATGTTTTAAGTTAAAAATGCTTATTTTGCAACTATAACTCATTATTCTCTATCAGAAAAATATTTCTTTTCTTCAAAACTTCTTTTCTTCCTGGTTCACTGTGAAGCAGAAAGTAGGCTGGTAAATTCTTTCAACCCTGTGATCCCTGCGCACATAACTTTTTGAGATCATTTTTCTTTTAGAAGGAAAGAACAAAACCCCGATAATAACAGCTGGCCCTAAGCAAAACAAAAAATAGATAAGAGTCACTGACATTTCAGAGGTCCACCCAGATTCAGAGTTACTTGACACTTTATTATTATTTTTTTTTTTCAGTTCAGCCAAGGCCGGGTTTGAACCCACCACCTTCAGGTATATGGGACCGGCGCCCTACTTGCTGAGCCACAGGCGCTGCCCCCACTTGACATTTCATTATTATCTAGAGAAGTGACTTGGGGTTGGGAGCAAGGCAGATTTACCTGATGTAAGAACAGAACTATAATAGGGACTAGAGTGTAACATAATCAGCTCTGAAATGGAGGGTGTACTGGAGAGACTGCCGTGCCCTAGAAGATCTACCTTCCCTTTATCCTAGTGATGACTACTAATTTGGCTTTAGGTAAAAGTTGGGACCAGAATTAAGAGGAACTGAAAGATCCATCAGCAGCAGACTCGAGCTTCCACAGGGGAGAGAGGAGTTACTTTATTTTACAAATTTGTATTGACTGCCTATGCTGATATACTATTTGGTGCTAGCTGGCACTAGAGACAGACAATAAGCAGGATCTGTTTTTTTGGTTTGTTTGTTTTTTGTTTTTAAAACAGTCTCACTCTGTTGCCCAGGCTAGGGTGCTATGGCATCAGTCTAGATCACAGCAACCTCAGACTCCTGGGTTCAAGCCTAAGCTTCCTGAATAGCTGAAACTATAGGCACCCACCACAACACCTAGCTAAAGCAAAACAAGGTCTTGCTCTTGCTCAGGCTGGTCTCAAACTCCTGGCCTCAAATGATCCTCCCACCTTGGCCTCCCAAAGTGCTGGATTACAGGTGTGATCCACTGCACCCAGCCTAAATATGGTCTTTTTACAAGTAAAACTATCAGATTTTAATAAAACATATATCTACCCCCAAATGTATACATGAATGTTCATAGCAGAAATATTTATAGCAGCTCAAAGTGAAAACCTAAACCTCCACCAGCCAATAGATGGATAAACAAAATGTGATGTAAAAAAGCTTGCATAACATGATTCCATTTACATAAAATGTCCAGAATAGGCAAATCTATAGAGACAAGTAGTAGATTAGTGGCTGCCTATGGCTGATGGGGAGTGGGGAAGAAAGGGCAGAATTTGAGGGGAACTGGGAGCTGATGCGTCCAGGGTTTCTTTTGGGCTGATGAGAATGTACTATAATTAATTGTGTGATGAACTAAAACCATTGACTTATATACTTTAAATGGGTGAATTGTGTGGTATGTGCATTATCCTTCAATTTTAAAAAGTAAAATGTGGCTTGGCGCCTGTGGCTCAACGGGCTAAGGCGCCAGCCACGTACACCTGAGCTGGCAGGTTCAAATCCAGCCCGGGCCCGCCAAACAACAATGATGGCTGCAACCAAAAAATGGCCGGGCGTTGTGGCGGGCGCCTGTAGTCCCAGCAACTTGGGAGGCGGAGGCAAGAGACTCGCTTGACCCCAGGAATTGGAGGTTGCTGTGAGCTGTGATACCACAGCACTCTATCCAGGGTGACAGCTTGAGGCTCTGTCTCAAAACAACAACAACAACAAAAAACCAAAAAAAAAAAAGTAAAATGTACAGTATGTTAAATGATAGTTAAGTGTCAGGAAGAATAATAAAATATGGAGAAGGATGTGCAGAGCAGGGATGAGGACATTTGGGGAATGGAGCTAGGGATACATTTTTTATAGAGATTAGAGAAGGAAGGTCTTGCCCATCAGATAAAATTTGAGTAAAGCTTCACAGGAGGTCAAAATGAAAAGCTTGGCCTTTGACAGCTACAAAGGAAAGAAAGTTTTTCCCATCACTAAATCATTCTCAGAGTACAGTGCAGATATAAGGAACATTAGGTAGAGAAGGAATCTCTACAGTTTTAGAAAGTCTTTAATACTAACATTATTTTCATATTTGCCTACATAAAGATTTAAATAAGGTTCACAGTGATCAGAAAACATAATGAGTACATCTGGGGATTTTGGAATTTTGGAAGTTTTGTATGGTGGAGATTTGCTTGGAGATGCACACAGAGGGGGCTGTGAAATATGCTTGTATTTATTTTTACTTTTTGTTTCCTCCATAGGACAGATAAGCGTGTATTAATAAACGCCCCGGTCAGCAATTTATTCTCAAATAATTTTACTCTCTTTAAGACTCTTAACTTTTTCCTTCTCAACTCTGACGTTACCTTTGTAAACAGTATGGCGTTGCCAGAACAGCTCCTTGAAGTGTGTATCTCCTCATTTGGCCAGAGGAGGGCACTGGAGAGCTTTCGGGCTGGCGAAGGGCTCCAATCCCAAAGGGCTGGGTGGAGCCTGAAGCATTCCTTAGCCCGGGGGCGCAGCTGCTGCCCTGACTCAGAAGCTGTTCCGCGCTTTGCTAAAGGACAAGCTCGGGCACATTTCTCCAATGTCTACTACTTCCTTAAGCTCAGCCGTGATGTTCTGCTAAATCTTCAACCTTTGACAATGTATACTAACCTCCTGGTACTTCTGTGTTCTGCTTTTGTTTTTAGCTTCTTTGCGCAAAATACAGGACTTTTTAAAATTTAAAATCATATTTTTTATTAAAAATCCTGTACATAGGGTGGCGCGTGTGGCTCAGTGGGTAGGGCACCGGCCCCATATATCGAGGGTGGCGGGTTCAAACCCGGCCCCAGCAAAACTGCAACGAAAAAAATAGCTGGACGTTGTGGCGGGCGCCTGTGGTCCCAGCTACTCTGGAGGCTGAGGCAAGAGAATGACCTAAGCCCAGGAGTTGGAAGTTGCTGTGAGCTGTGATGCCACGGCACTCTACCGAGGGTGATAAAGTGAGACTGTCTCTACAAAAAAAAGAAAAAAAGATTCGGCGCCTGTGGCTCAACGGGCTAAGGCGCCAGCCACGTACACCTGAGCTGCCAGGTTCGAATCCAGCCTGGGCCCGCCAAACAACAATGACAGCTGCAACCAAAAAATGGCCGGGCATTGTGGCGGGCGCCTGTAGTCCCAGCTACTTGGGAGGCTGAGGCAAGAGACTCGCTTGAGCCCAGGAATTGGAGGTTGCTGTGAGCTGTGATGCAACGGCACTCTATCCAGGTGACAGCTTGAGGCTCTGTCTCAAAAAAAAAAAAAAAAAATTGCAGGGCATTGTGGTGGGAGCCTATAATCCCAGCTTCTTGGAAGGCTAAGGCAAGGGAATCACTTGAGCTCAAGAGCTTGAGGTTGCTGTTAGCTATGATGTCATGGCACTCTACTGAGGGCAACAAAGTGAGACTCTGTCTCAAAGAAAAAAAAACAGGGACTGTGGTGTGAGAAGACTGGGCTTCCATCTTGTGCCCTTACAGGCTATGTGGCCTTGAGCAAGTTGGCAAAAACAGATGCTTTGAGGCCATGCAGTTTCATGAAGACAAAATTTAGGATTATATTACTAGAGCTTTATCATTTGATCTAGCATTAAATATTTCTGAGTAGCCTGAGTTTTTACATTTCATGGTGCAATCAGGATCATCAAATCCCATAGCCAAACATTATGTGTGCCTCCACAGCTACATAGAAAGGGTCCAGGCTCACAGACCAGGAAATTCTGGGTTCAGATTTCCGGTCTGCTGTTTTCTGATCTCTAAAATAGGAATGTAATATACATTTATTCATTTCTTCAACAAATAAATATTTATAGAAACTCAGCTTCCCTTGGGAAGTTATTCAACCTCCCTCTGTATTAATGAGGATTCATTTAATAAATATTAGTTAAGGTGCCAACTATATGCCAGGTGTGTGTAGTCATTTACAAGAACTACAGTCTCTTTCATGTAGCTTACATTCTAGTGGTGGAGACAGGATAAAATGGAAAATACCTGGCTCAGTGCCTGTGGCTCAACGGGCTAAGGCGCCAGCCACGTACAACTGAGCTGGCGGGTTCGAATCCAGCCTGGGTCTGCCAAACAACAATGACAGCTGCAAACAAAAAATGGCTGAGTGTTGTGGCAGGCGCCTGTAGTCCCAGCTACTTGGGAGGCAGAGGCAGGAGACTCGCTTGAGCTCAGGAATTGGAGGTTGCTGTGAGCTGCAATGCCACAGCCCTCTTTCCAGGGTGACAGCTTGAGGCTCTGTCTCAAAAAAAAAAAAAAAAAATGGAAAATACCCAATGCCTAAACATGTTTAAAAACTTCAACAAATGTTCATTTTTTCATAGGGCTTCCATATACCTTAGAGGTGGCACTGGTAAGTGAAGATTCTATAGTGTGCTTGACAGTACATACATACAGGACATATTTAGGCATAGTAGCTATGATTTGTTTGTTTGTTGTTTTAACTTATCCAGAGGCCTTGCTCTGAGTGAGCTATGGTGTTATTGCCAGGTATGCTCAGCATTTGCAAAGACTTGGGTGACTGAATTTAGACAGTCCAGGAAACCAAAATCATCAGTGCAAACTGGTTATTTTATTTATTTATTTATTTTTATTTTTTTGAGACAGAGTCTCACTGGCTTCACAGCTCACAGCAACTTCAAACTCTTGGGCTTAAGCAATTCTCTTGCCTCAGCCTCCCAAGTAGCTGGGACTATAAGCACCTACCCAACAACGGCTATTTTTTGGTTGCAGTTGTCATTGTTGTTTAGCTGACCCGGCCCTGTTCGAACCTCCCACCCTCAGTGTATGGCGGTGGCACCGTAACCACTGTGCTACAGGTGCTGAGCCATATTTATTTATTTATTGAGACAGAGTCTCACTTTGTTGCCCTCAGTAGAGTGCCGTGATGTCACAGCTCATAGCAACCTCAAACTCTTGGGCTTAAGCGATTCTCTTGCCTCAGCTTCCCACGTAACTGGGACTATAGGCGCCTGCAACAGAGCCCAGCTATTTTCTTTTAGAGACGAGGGTCTCACTTTGTCTCAAACTGGTAAACTCAGGCAATCCACCTGCCTCAGCCTCCTGGAGTGCTAGGATTACAAGTGTGAGCCACTGCACCTGGCCCAAATTGGTTATTTTATTAACTGAGTACTTATTTTGTGTCTACATCTGTGCCAAGCACTTAACATTGTCTTCCCTACCTCAGTAAATGACCACTACTTTCCTCAAGTTAAACATTTTGACAAATACACTGGAGCCATTTTTTTTTTTTTTTTGAGACAGGGTTTTTTTGTTTTTGGTTTTGTTTTTGTTTTTTGAGACAGAGTCTCACTTCATCACCATCGCTAGAGTGCCATGGTGTCACACCTGACAGTAACCTCAAACTCCTGCACTTAAGCGATTCTCTTGCCTCAGCCGCCCGAGTAGCTGGGACTACAGGCACCTGCCACAATGCCTGGCTTATTTTTAGAGATCGGGTCTCACTTTGCTCAGGCTGGTCTAGAATTCCTGAGCTCAATACACCTGCCTTTGCCTCCTACAGTGCTGGGATTACAGGCGTGAGCCACTGCATTTGGCCAGTGGAGTCATCCTTGACTCTTTTCTCTCTCTCTGTCTTTGTCTTTCTCTTTTGCACGCGCAGGTGCGCAAACACACCTTTCATACCCAATCCATCAAAAAATTCCTGCTATATCCAGCATCTGACTACTTCTTACCACCCACTGCTACCAGTTTAGTTAAAGTGTTCTCATCTCTCACCAGGACAATTACAACAATCTCCCAACTGGTCTCCCTGCTGCCCGCTCCCCTGGTAGTCTCTTCTCTACATGCCAGTCAAAGGGATCCTTTAATTTAGAGCACTTCTCCCTGCTCAAAATTCTCCAATGGCTCCTACCTCACTCAGAGCAAAGACCAAAGTCTTTATAGTGGGCTGCAAGGCTCCACACAACCTGTCCATAGTCACCTCTCAGACATCATTCCTTCTACCACCTTCACCCCTCCCACACACACCCCCTGCCCAATTCTCTCCGTCTTCATTGGATTCCTTGCCTTTCTTTGCTTTTTTTTTTTTTTTTTTGAGACAGAGCCTCAAGCTGTCACCCTGGATAGAGTGTTGTGGCATCACAGCTCACAGCAACCTCCAATTCCTGAGCTCAAGCGAGTCTCTTGCCTCCGCCTCCCAAGTAGCTGGGACCACAGGCGCCCGCCACAGCGCCCGGCCATTTTTTGGT
>CAUYRH010075197.1:0-26910 GCA_963574655.1 Perodicticus potto
TTACAAAAGACCGTAGTGGCCGTTTTAAGAAGATTCTCCAGGTTATGGTCTGGGGCTATAGCCAATTTCTGGAGTTTTCTTTGGATGTCTGGGGCCGCTTGAGGGATAAATTTGTCTTTTTAAAAAAAATCTAGCCCTCTATGGAGTCAGGTGTCAATTGGGTGTGAAAAACACTAAGGTTTTATTTTCTAGGTTATCGGAGCTAGCACTATCAGGGAGCGTTTTACTGGTCTTTATTTTCTTACACTTATTATTATGGGGCATTTACTATACTTTGGAGGTATCGTCTTTGAGTTTGTGACAATATGATAATAATACGACCCTTACTCGGTCTGTAGTCCAACAGAATGTGACAATCAATACAGCAGTTTTGGAATCAGCACATATTAACTCACATAGGTCAATAAGAAAATAAGGTAACATAACCGTAGAAATAGAAGCCCTCAAGAAAATTGAAGACAAAGAGGTTTCTCACCAGTATATCACATGCATTCTTTTGAAGATCCTTACCTTAGGAAAAGTCTAATATTTAGCAAATACTGATAAACAGAGACGACTGTGAAATTATAATTTCTGCAGAGGTCTCTGTAAGGGTCATCATGGCCTGTGGCAGATGGGGCAATGATGACAGTCCCCAGCCAGCTGTCAAGGAGTGTTAGCCAGCCCACCAACAGCTGAGAGTACAGCCATCTCACATTTCTTTCCACATATTTGGATACTTATATGCCAATTTAATAACAGGTAAAATAACCAATATATGTCTCTATACCCATTGAATGTTGCTTGATTTCTTCCTTTCTCATATTATTTCTGAGAATCTTTTAAAAATTATCACAGCTTATCAGTTTCTATTTCCTTTTAGTTTCTCAATTCCTGACTTCAAAGTGCTTTTACTATGGGAAGGGAAGAATAAATCTGAGTTGAAGCCAGTCTCTGAGACCACCAGCAGATTGCTTTGCAGTCTGGACTATGAAGACTGCATAGTAATCCTAAGGGGCCCTTTACTGGTCCAGACTGGAGCCAGGTTGTGGAAGAGCAAAGAGCTGCCTCAACTCGGCTTCAGCTGTACTCTGTGGACCTAGTGTCTGAACATATTTCCATCAGCACAAATACTCCTTGTTCGTGAGCTTCCTGGAGCTATAAATATCTGACCAGTTCCCAAGAGGAACCCACAAAAGTATCTGTGGTTCTTTAAGAATAAACCTAGGGGTTCCTAATCAACACTTTTTTTTAATCCATCAATATCTTTCTCTTGAAATACAGAATTCAGTCTTAACTTGATTATTGTGTAATTTTGTTATGTTTTTGTTTAGTGCCGAAAAATACATAAAACACAAAGCCTTTCTCTCACAGTGTACTCAGATTTAAACACTGTGTACTATAACAGTAATTGGGGGTTTATCAAAGCCAGGTGCAACTCTGCAGGACCATGTTAGGAATGAAAATTCCTCTTAGAAGGTGAGAAATGATGCTCTGACCTTAATTTTTAATAAAGATTGAAACCGTATTTGGGAAAGGGAGTGAATTTTTTTCTCAGTCATTTCTCCTTGAGTTTTACTTCGATTAAAAGAGGGAGAAATCAACATTTTTTGACATTATAATCTGCGAAGCACCTTCTAGGAGGAAAATTTTTTTTTGAAATATTTAAAAATGTGATTCTGTTTTGAAGACCCTTGACTGGGCACGAGACAAAATAGAAAACTGAAGAAAGTATAGGAGATGACAAAAGATATTTTGTTTATTTAGTTAACCTTTCCAGATTTGCCCAGCTGGGAATCTGCTTACAAGTTGTGTTAACCATAGAAAACTTAGAAAATCAATCAGGTAGGAAAACATTTTTTAAATGTAATAATTGCTTAGTGGTGTTAAAAGTGATATAACTTGATGGTTTAGTTAAGTGAAAGATAAAGATTTCTAATAAATGAGTAGGTCAAATTTAAATTTGAGTAGATTTGAAAACAACTTTGTAACTAGATATATTTCCTATATTTATTACTCAATGACATGGATTAATAGACAATTAAATTATGCTAATCAGAAAAAATTATGCTGACAGAATATATGCTGACAGAATAAATATGTGGTCACATTTGTTTTTAATGAAGTGTATATTTGGGGCATTACTATTTCAATGTTTATTTGTCATTAGGAGTTTTTGTTCACTTGAGGTGATGTTCAACTTGGGTTGGAATGTTTTTGTAATGTGAAATTCATTAATTCATTTCATAGTAATATTTAAAGCAATAAGCCTAAAATACATGAGAATCTATTATATTTGGTCCATTAGTGTTTCCACATGCCCTTGTTAACTGCTGAATGAATGCAAGTATGTTGGAGGGTTTTTATTAAAGTTCATTTAGTGACTTGAATGCAATACTAAGGTAGGAAACTGACATTTCTTGAATCTGAAGTCAATATCAAATCTACAAGATTCAACAAGGAAAACTACAATATGATCATTCTTAATTTATATAGTTCTTATCCTCTGAAAATAACTTTCCTTTATGAAAATCAAAACAGCCAAATGTTATAAAAATCTATATATTTTGTGAAAAGTAAAATATGTTCATATAGTATCTTCATAAACAGAGAGAAGACGACATTGAAAGAACAGGATGTCCTCCTTAGTGGGTCTAATTGTAGAATGCCCATACTTTGATAGGTGATAGACACCTCTACCCGTGAGGAGGTTACTTTGCTGCTCTCTCTAGGGATGTTAAGGCAGGCACATGACTGTAAGGGGACTCTTCCTAACTGTCCTTTATGAACAGAGATCCATAAAGGACATGGTGACTCCTAGTTGCCCTTAGAGTAACCAGTGCTCAAACTAAGACTGCATTAACAGGCTTTATTTCTTACGTAAATGATGGTTATTATAGCTTGACCTACTTTTCTTCTCCATTTTTTAATATAGAAAAGAATTTTAAATGGTTTACATTAGTGCTGAGGATTTGTGATTTTTCTGCTTCAACCCACATTCTTTTCAGATCTGAATGAGTGTGGCCTGAAGCCTCGGCCCTGTAAGCACAGGTGCATGAACACTTATGGCAGCTACAAGTGCTACTGTCTCAACGGATATATGCTCATGCCGGATGGGTCCTGCTCAAGTATGTCAAGAATCTTAACTGTTTCATAAGTGCTTTGGGCTTGATTTCTGTTGTGCTCTGGTTGCATGCCTTTCTGAGAGTGGCCTCCCAGGCCTTCCTGAGCAAGACGTGTGCATGCGTTTATGTGCCTGAGGATCTAAAAATCAAAATAAGATGTATGCATTGTAGATGCGTAACATTCTTTTACCATGGGTGCTAATAAAGGTATTAAATTGACAAGGAAATGGTATTTAGAACAAGAATCCTAAAACTATATTTTCTAACGTTTTTTCCCACATTTATTCCTATTTTCTATCTGGGCATAGAAGAACAATTCCAGGTAGAAAAATAATATTAGTGACTATTTGGGGACTGGTCATGAGGTCTGTTGAGTGATTTAAAATCATTCATAAAATTTTCTCACTTCATTTTTGTGTTTCTTTGCAATAACTTAAAGACTTTGAATAAAAAAATAAATGAATATGATATCAGAAAAGTACCTTTCATGTGTATCTTTGTAAGAAGTGTATGATTTTTCCTACTATCATTTGGATGTACTTATAAGATGGATAGGGCTTGGCGCCCATAGCACAGTGGTTACAGTGCCAGCCACATGCACCAAGGGTGGCAGGTTCAAACCCGGCCCGGGCCAGCTAACAACAAGGACAACTGCAACCAAAAAAAATAGCAGGCCTTGTGACGGGCACCTGTGATCCCAGCTACCCAGGAGGCTGAGGCAAGAGAATCGCTTAAGCCCAAGAATTTGAGGTTGCTGTGAGCTGTGACACCACAGCACTCTACCCAGGATGACAGCTTGAGTCTCCGTCTCCAAAAAAAAAAAAAGATGGATAATGCCTTAAAATTTTCTATAGACTGAATATTAAATTGAGTTTTTAGTTAAATTGAGATTGTAGTCACATGATATGAAACAAGTAATGACTTGATTTTTATTTTTACTAAATTATCAGTTAACTAGGCTGCATTTTATAAAATAAAAAGTTAACTAATTTAGCATTGTACAAATATAGCTTGGAACTTTCTGTAATGAGGTGAGTGTGTGCTTAATAGCCTGTGGCAGTGATGTGAGGACTGTCTAACATTGTGCAATTCACTGGGAGGTCTGTCCCCTGGAGACGTTTCACAGGCCATGGAGACAGCTACTTGGACGTGTTAGTTAAAAACAGCACTGAACTTGAGTAATCTGGAAAAATACCCCAATTCTCTGATTTCTTTGGCCACTGGAAAAATTCCAGAGAAATTTATGTGAGATAGTTTTATATTCATGTTTTAATTCATCAAGAGCATTAAAGGTCTTCCCCAGCGGATGGCAGAGCTGGTTCATTTCTTAACCATCTTTGGAGAAGGAGGGTCTTTCTGTCCCTCTCCCCATTTTTTTCGCTTTCTTTAGAAGTTTGGATAATTGAAGCCTCTTTGTTACTTTGTTGATTCAGCGTCACTGATTTCAGGACAAGTGAGAAACATAAATATTTCAGTTACAGATTTTGTTTTCCACTTCTCTGAGTCAGTCAGCGCTCTCTTTGCAGGTGCCCTGACCTGCTCCATGGCAAACTGTCAATATGGCTGTGATGTTGTCAAGGGACAAATACGTTGCCAGTGCCCCTCTCCTGGCCTGCAGCTGGCCCCGGACGGGAGGACCTGTGTGGGTGAGTTGTAAAATCAAGCACATCTGTCAACAGCCTCTGTAGGATAAAGGAAGCAAGTGGAAGATGTTGGGATAGGACAGAGGCAGTTACTTACATCACGCAGTTATCCAGCCTTCAGATGGTGGATGTCTCACAAGAGGCTATTTCTCTGTGAATGGACCATGGGAGCCTTGTTTCCCTAAAAATGAGGGGCAGAAGGAGGCTGCAGGCAGAGGGAACCAGATGGGCAAAGGCACTGGCAAAGGCAAAGGCAGCTAGGGAGAACATGGTCAATGCAGGAGGTAGGAGGAGCAGTGGATGATGAAGCTGAGCAGGTGGACAGGGCGAGGCTGTGCGTGTTGCCCTGCAGGGTCAGGTGTATTTCTGGTAAGTCAGGAAGGCAGTAGAGCATTGTGGGAAAGAGGCTGGGGGCTGTGGTTTTAAAACTGGCGCTGTCATATACTATATATGTAACTGTAGGCAAGACATTTCCTTTCTTTGACCTTGGATCACCTCATCTTTAAATGACAGTACACATAATGGCACACAGACGCACTGTGAAGTCCGATTGAGATCACAAATGCAGAGAGCTTAGCACAGTACCTGGCACATAGTAAGCACTGAATGAACGGAGGTATTTGGTAGTTCGAGAAATATTTATTGAGTACGCTATGTGTTCCAGACATGGTGCTGAGTGCTAGGATACGCAGGAATGGACAAAGCAGACAAGATTTTGAGCCTCACAAAGCTGACATTCTAGGGGGGAAGGCAGAAAAGAAACAAATACCCAGAAAAATTACAGACAATGCTGAGTGTTAACATGAGGTACTATGAAAAAAACCCAGAAAGGGTCTATTTCAGAAAATAATGATCAGGGGGTTAAGCCTGTACCATTAGTTGTGTGGGGAGCCAGCCAAGCAGGTGAAAACGTTGCAGGGTGCTGCTGTGAGAGAGGAGTGGGCCTGTGTATGTTTCTTGAAGAAATAAAAGTCCCATGTGGGTTAAGTACAGAGAGTGAACATGAGGGGTGGTGGCTGGAAGACAACTAGGGAGGCAGGTACTGCAGGGCCTTCAAAGACCTGGGAGGAATCTCAGATCTAATTCTAAAAGCCAGTAAAAACAGTTGAAAGGTTTTAAGCATAGTAATGATCCAATATTACGTTTTAATGAAATCATTTCAACAATTGGGCTGGGTAGGTCTTGGAGGGTTTAAGACTGGCTGGGAAAAGACCAGTTTGGACTCTTTTTTAATAGCAATAGTGGGATGGAATATAGCAGTGGCAGTGAGAGAAGTAGAGACAGGTTCTAGTAATTTTCCAGAGGTAGATTGACTAGACTTGATTATTTGGGAGGTAAAGGAAGGAGGATGATCCAATACCACTCCTGGTTCTAGTTCACTAACTAGGTAGATATAGGTATAGTATGTACTAATGTAGAAAAGGAGGTATGTGGGATTCATGTTGCCTGTGGGGACAACCAGCAGTATGCCATTTATGGCGAGTTTTTATATGCCAAACAACAGTTTCCAGTCAGTTATTAATTTTAAAACCCACTCTGTCTAAACATGCCCTTGCCCTTCCTAAGATGCTGTTGACTTACATTTCCAGATGTTGATGAATGTGCTACTGGAAGAGCCTCCTGCCCTAGATTTAGGCAGTGTGTCAACACCTTCGGGAGTTACATCTGCAAGTGTCATAAAGGCTTCGACCTCATGTACATTGGCGGCAAATACCAATGTCATGGTAATGAAACCCGACCATTCCTTTGTGTTGTTTCCTCCGGTGTTACTGAACTCTCTCTTAACTGTGGTGATGACTGAGATGTCAGACGCAGAGGAGGGTACCAGCATTATTAATAAATGAAGCAAACCAACAGATGTCCAGTCCAACTACTAGTCGTTCGGGATCCACACCCACTTTATTTCTTCTGTTTATCTATGGATTTTACATGGATCTTAATATTGCAGAAAAAAAAATTATTTTTGAAACTGCATATCATTTTCATATCATATTTATCTGCTAAATATCACCCTTCTTTCCCTGCCTCCTGCTGCAGACATAGACGAATGCTCCATTGGTCAGTATCAGTGCAGCAGCTTTGCTCGATGTTACAACGTACACGGGTCCTACAAGTGTAAATGTAAAGATGGATACCAGGGTGACGGACTGAGATGCGTGTGTAAGTAGCACTTGTCTTCCAGCTCTGAATTTCAGGAGGAAATACAGGATTTACACAAAAGCCACTGCTAGGGAAGATACCGAATAAAAGCAGTCATCAAAGAAGTATAATTTTCATAACTAGTAATGTTAGTCTGTGCTTTCCACAAACAAATCACTTGCTCAGGTATTTTTAAAAACTAAATACTCAGTAATACATTTTTATCTTAAAAAGTATTTGACTTTCTTGATTAAAATCTCTCAATAGCTTCCCTTAGCTGGAATTTGACTCTATTAAAATCATAATTACTATTTGTCATTTATCATTAGATTTTGACAGTGGGTTAATCTGAAAATGTTCTGTATTTTTGTTCCTCTGTTTACGTCTTCTAAGTCTACTATTAAATGAACATCCCCATATTTATTTCCTCTATATTCAGTACTATTTTGTTTTAAGACTTGGATAAGTGTATTTGGAACAATAGCTATGTTAGTAGATACACATGAAAAAAATACCCTTCATGTGTAAGTTTTACAAACCAAAGATCATAATTTAGCATACATTTCATGTAACAGTAGATAATTTTTAAAATTTTCTGAGTCAATTATTTACTGAAAACCACAGTGCATAAAATCATGGGGCTTAAAGAGTTTAAAGGGTCACGTAGCCATTCCCACTCTGGAGTATATCGTTCCAGGCAGATTACATATTCATTTTTTTTGGTGAAGATTATCAAGGAATAAGATTCCACCAATGATCTTTGTAATCTCGGAAATATTTGAAAAATAGCAATTGTATAAATTAATAAGGGGGTAGAAAAACCAACTATAAAACAATACGTATAACATTTAATCAAACTTTTGTGAGCTAAATTTTTATAACGTGGATGAGAAAAATGTTAAATCATTCTAAACATGATTATATAATACACATGTAGAATAGGGATACAACATAGATTCTAGACATTAAAAAAAACTTACAATGTCTCTGCATTAAAAAGCTCTTTGACTATTGTCTATTTCCATTCTATAGATATCTAAAACTTATCTGTGTTTCAGATAATATATACACATCATACAAAGATCAATGTATTTTGCATTCAAGGTTGGACAGTTAAGTTTGTGGACTCATCCTAGAAAATGTGCTATACACCTCATTGCTGAATATCACTATGGTCACCTTTGAAGTACTCCCCTTAGGAAGCCATGCACTGATGCCAGCACGTAGTCCACCCTTCAGAGCAATTTTTGAGCTCTTTTTCTGGAATAGCCATCAGAGCTGTTTTGACAAGTCTACAAACTCATCCTAGAAAAAAGGAATCGTTGCTCATACCTCCTTGCTGAATATCACTGTAGTCACCAGACAGCCAGGAGACATACCTTGAAGATGACCATAGTGGTATTCAACAATGAGATGTGAACAATGACTCCTTTTTCTAGGATGAGTTTGTGAACTCGTTTGACCCCCATACATCCAAAGGACAAAGATATTTGTATATATGAATATACAATTATGTACATGTATACCCACACACCCACACACACACATACACTTGTTCTAGCATGACTTACTCAGGGAATATTCTAAATGTGAAAAGTAAGATTAGTTGGCATAAGATGTTTTCATGTGCCTGTTTTTTAAAGTGTGATGTTTCACTGTTTAGAAAGAGATGATTATACATTAATTTAAATCCTTAACTTTTTCAGATATCCCAAAAGTTATGATTGAACCTTCAGGTCCAATTCATGTACCAAAGGGAAATGGTACCATTTTAAAGGGTGATGGAGGACATAGTAATTGGATTCCTGACGTCAGCAGTACTAGATGGCCACTGAAGACACCATATATTCCTCCTCTGGTTACCAGCAGACCCACTTTTACACTGACAGCAAGACCCACACCAAAGCCAACACCATGGCCCACTCCACCACCACCCCCTCCTCCTCCAACAGAGCTCAGAACCCCTCCACCAACAACAACCCCAGAAAGACCAACCACCAGACTGACAACTGTAGCACCAGCTGCCAGTACGTCTCCAAGAGGGATTACAGTTGATAACAGGATACAGACAGATCCTCAGAAACCCAGAGGAGATGTGTTCAGTAAGTCATATTCATGTTAGCACGTGTTTAATAGGTGATGTCTCAACCACAGGCTACGCCCTGAATAAGAATCAAACTCACAAAAAGAATTAGCTGTATAAAGGCATATGAATGTAGCCCTATTGACAGATATTAGAAAGAGCTGTACAAAGTCAGTCTAATTGGGCAAGTAGGAAAGAATATGTGTAGAAATGGAAGGAATGCACATGTATCACAAAGTAATACGATAGATCACAGCTCTTATCCAGTATAGGAATTCTCCTAATATAGTTGGATTTACTTGAAAACTCTCAGAGAAAGGAAACTTAGTATAGGCAATACCATTTCACTTTTAACCTGTTTGTTCATTCAGTCAGTGAACATTTTACGGTGCTTTTAGAGCAATGATTTTCAAGGGGTGTGTGAGAGCAATGATTTTCAAGGGGTGTTTAGAGCAATGATTTTCAAGGGGTGTAGGTGTCCTGTGAAAATTTTTAAAGATCATTAATTGTGTTACTTTCAAAACAAGTTCAAAGCACAGTAAATACATTCTTTTCTTTTCTTTTCTTTTTTGATCAACATTATTTAAGTGTGCCATGGAGGTTTAACTATAGGTTCAAGGGTGCTGTGAGACAAAAAACGTTGAAAAACACTGACTTAGAGTATCAGGTAGGCCTCCTACTAGCCATTAGGTTTACAAAGATAGAACAGAAAAGGTCACGCAATCTGTGGGAAAGATGGGCACCCAGAAGGTAACTGTGGTACTATGTTAGTAAAAGAGGAGAAGGGGTACCTAGTCAACATTTGGGTAGGGGAATATTCAGGGTGAGCTTCCTGAGATGGGGCAAAGGTGATGAAAAGAGGGAGGCACCATGGTTAACAGCAGCAGCACACAGGCACAGAGAGTCGGAGGCAGCATGGCCTCTGCTGCGAACTGGAAGGCCATGTGGGGAGAGATGAGAGATGCTGGGCAGCCACCCCTGCATTGGCTGCCAGCTGGCGAGCAGATCCAGACTGGGCTAGATTAGGTTAAAGACTCCCAGATTTTCAGCAGGTGACTGCTAGAGCATGAAGGGTGGTACCACCAATGGATATAGAGGATACTGGAAGAGAAGCAAGCTTCAAAGAAGGAAAAGGTTGCCTTATGAGCAGACCAAAACTTGCCTTTTTACAATTTGCATCATTCTTTGTGTTCATTCATTCTGTTTCCCTTTGCTTATTCTTAGCTGCCCTTGCGCTCACTCCTCCCATCTGCTTTTCTCCTTTACGCATTCCCATTTTTCCTTTTCCCATTCCCCCATGTTGAAACTAATACTAATAGTTGTAAATTTTTTACATTTCAATTTTACATTTTTTTATTTCTCTTTTCTTTTCTTTTTATTATTGGGATTTACTGAGGATGCCAAGAATTAGGTTACACTGATTGCGTTGGTTAGGTAAAGTCCCTCTCATAATTGTGTCATTTGTAATTTTTCGAAGGAGAAAATTAAAGCTGATTTTTGTTTGTACGTGATTTTCAAATTATTTTCTCTGAGGAATTTTTTTTCAGTAAAGATTTAATAGTTTTTTGGATTATGTAGTAGTAGAAAAACTTTCATACTTAATTGAGACACATTGTGAAGGTCAAGCAAAGTCTTTTGCAGATGGGACAACAGACTGATAGGCTAACATAGAAAACAAACTTTGCCCAATCACAACCTGTAGACGGTCATCCCTAGAATGTTAACTGGCACCAGCAAAACAGAATTTATTTAAATCCATCACTCCATGCCCCCTTCAGGCACTGTTGAAGAAATACCACTTTTCACCCACTGTAGTGGTTCAGGTAGATATGGATCATAAGTCCAGTTGGGGAAGACTCGTTTATAGAGGCTCATCAGTACTGTGTCCTAAGATTTTAGCTTCCCATCAGAGCTGCACTTCATGTGACCATGAGCACCTAAAGGCTCCTCGATGTGTCCTCTGTGGCCCCACTTTGTTCTCAATTCCACTGGTTTAAACCACAGCACATCCTGTCTATTGAAGAACATATAACTGTTCTACTGCTATCTTAGTAAACATTTTGAAAGGATGATCACTCAAAACAACCCTCTTGACCATCATTCTATCTGGATCCATTGACAACAGATGGCCTCTAGCAATGAGGCTGTGCTTTTCTGCTTGAAAAGCAACACAGATGCAGGAGGAAAAGTGATGGGAGCATATACTGTCACCACCAGGGACACGTCAGCATTCAAGAACCTCTGAAATTTATGTTTGTCTGCTGCAGTGTGCTGAGACAATAAAGGTAAGGCTTGGACACGCCTGAATCCACAGTGGAAGATCAGCTCCTCTTTGGCTTTCACAGGTTCAGTGTTGCGAGGGTCCCGTCTCACTCCCATATTCAAAACCGACCTCTTCTGTTCATGAGATAATAAAATGCAGTCAAGGGTGCTCCTTGCCTGAAGTACTCTACCACTGAGCTTAGGACTTCATAGATATGAGGTGTGACATACCAGCCAACCTCAGCTCCTATAACCTCTTTTTCCTCAATCTTTTTAAAGATGCTTTTCCTAGTGTTAGTAAAGTTCTGAAACTAAAAGATCTGAGCACAATCTGGAGGAAGGTTTTCCTTAGGATCCCATGGAGATGTCTGGAAGCTTTTGAGGCCTCTAAATCTGAGGCCTTTCAGATTTTATTTCTGAAATCGAATTCTAGCAGCAACATCACGGGTGTCCACTTCATCCAGAAACATCTCTTCCAGTCTTTCCTGTTTATATTTCTCCAACAATTTTTTTCTCAGCCTCTTCATCTATTTTCTCAACATAGTCATCTCCTCATCTTCCTCACTACTCTCATCCTGAGATTCCTCTTCCATGAAATCCTCATGTTCTGTATCATCGTATTCATCTCCTTCCCCACCACTTTCACCATCATCTAAAATCCATTCAGCTTGGTAACTGGATGTTCCTTTGGGGACCTTCTTTCCCATCCTGGAGCTTTCCTTCACATTTGCCTCACTCAGCTGCTCCTGAGTGGACCAGGTTTGCTCCCATTCCATTGGATCTGCAAGAGCCTCTGCAAGGATTCCTGTCTTTCAGTGTCTGCCTTCACTAGAATCCTAAGGTCTTCTTTCGTATCAGCTGCAGCATCGGCAGCACAAATCTCCATTTCCATGTACGGGTCCTTCCGAGATTTAATTACTCTAGGATTTAAAGCGAATGGGTCCACGGGGGCATCTATCTGTTTCATTTGGAAGTCACTATGTCCAGTAATATGTAGCAAACTATTTATGTTCAGAGTCTGCCCACGAACATAGCCCACCAAATTTTTCTCTTCATGAAGGCACAACATCAGCAGCATGGGCAAACAGGCAGGCCTGTCAATCTCGAAAAGCAAGATGCCACTGCTTTTGGTTAGCCAACTGCCTGAGCAGCATGCCGCTTCCTGTTGAGTGTCTAACTGGAAGAGTGTGTCATCTGGAAAGCGTTTCTCCACAGCTTTGCTTAGTTCCTTTCTGGCATCTATTTGTTTCTTCAGTGGGAGGCCAGAAATCCCCTGGACAGCTAGTGTATAGGTGGGAAGTTCCTGAGCACAGAGGCAGGAAAGGCAGTAATTGCCGGTGCTGCCCCAGCCTTCTAGTGGATCAAGGAGGAACAGGATGGTATCAGCTACCTTAGCCATGTCTAACACTGTGGAGATCTGGAACTGTGATGTGAAGAACCACCGATGTTTCAAGCGAGGGCAGAGTAGCATAAAGGTATGCGTGCCTCCTCGTTCGTTCAAGTGTACCAGTCCACTGTCCCTGTCTTGAAGCAGCTGAAAGGCCTGTGGCAGGGAAATCCTGTTGTGCAGGGCCACCCCCAGTACCTGAGGAGGAGGGCCATCCTTGCTGCCCAGCTTTCTCTTCTCTGCCAGAACTGCCTCCTTCTTTGGCTTTCGGAGCTGATTGGAGTGATGCGTCTGGTCTACTCTGCTGAGCTCCTTCTCACTTTCTTGCTTAGGCTTTTCGGTGCGACCCCCGACCCCGACGCCACCGCCTTTATGGGCTTTGTTCTGCTGTTTGAGCAGGTCTGAGTGGTGCGCCGCCATACTGAATACTTTTTGATGTAGTTATGTATGTTCTGGGTAATGAAATATAAATTTTAGGGGAATTAGATGGTATCCCTCAAAATATTCGATTTATTTGTAAATAATGTTTATTCTTTGAAATTCATATTTTTTTAATTTTCTCTTCCTTCTCTGTCTTTGCTATCTTTCTTTTCTATTTTTTCATTTCAATGTAATCAGACATTGGAATTGTTATTTGTGGGTCCTTAAACAAATATGGTATTTGCATTATTCTGCTGCCTTAAGAGTCTTGAAAATATTGCTATTTGATGTAAAAAGACATTCTAACATAGATTACATCTTTAACAGTTTGTCTTTTTTCTCATGATTCTTCTCCACATTAACATACATATGAATTAAAAGTAGCATGGAAGTTCACCAATAAAATGTAGCAGGATAAAATTGAGGAAATATGGAGTTTCAGGGATACTTGAGAGCATTCAAAGAGAGTGTGAACGTAAAGACATGCCCTGGGAAGGGATTGCTTTCATCCGGTGCCAGGGGCATCGCATGCCACAGCATTGCTGCCTTTACACACTCCTGCCAAAAATTAGATTCCACTCTCATTTCATCTTTAGCAATTGCTGCTGGTTAAGTTTAGCACATGTGTGGATGTGGATGGCCGATATTCTAAATAAGGGAAGGGTTCTCAGCTTTTAATTCGGGACAAGTGACTAATGTCTATTCACTGTGAAATCAGAAAGGAACCTTAGCACTATTTCAGTTCAATACCATTTCTACATTGAATATTTTCATCACTCCTGGCCTAACAACTTCTTAAGCCATCCTTTTATTCTCCACAGATCCAAGGGTAGAATTTACTTCCTGTTATTTCATGAATTTTCAGGTGATGTTAATGATGGCTACGATTTGCCTTTCTCCTTCAAATAGCCTGAAACTTAAATTGTGTTTTGGTTTACTCAGTGGTTCTCAACCTTCCTAATGCTGCAATGTATTTTCATTGTTACAAAGGGGTCGTGACCCACAGGTTGAGAACCGCTGGTTACATTGAAAGATAATTTTAATTTATTTTTAGTTGATAAATAACCATATATGTTTATGGGGTGTGAAAGTTGTTTTTTTTAATGGGATAGGTTGTGAAACAGTTTTTCTTTATATTGTATGTGCCTGTATTGTCCCCTGTGAAAAAAGACTCTAAAGATATTCTAGAAGAAAATTAAGGAAGATAAAAATTATAATAAGAATACATCTACAGCCCAGACTTCTCTCCTAACTGTAAAGACTCATATATCAACTGACTGTTTAACCTCTCCAGTTGGATGAAAATGGATACCTCAAACTCAGAATGTCCAGAATTGTTCCTCCTCTTTACCTGCAGCTTTTTTCCACCCCAGGTGATATAGTGTACTTCCCTCACCTGTGGCTAAGGATGACTCACCTATGGAGTCATCCTAAATTACTTTTTCTATGCCCATTATTAATCTAAAAGAAAATCCTCTTAGCCCTCTCATCAAATTATATCTCAAGTGTGATAATTTTTCACCATCTCCAGTGCTGCCACCATGACCCAAGTTATCTCTCCCCTAAAGTTACAGATCTAAAATCCTTTATTCAGATGACTTGTGGAAGACAGCAAATTTTTAAATTTTAGAAAAACAAGAAGGTGCACCTCGTGTGTATTTCACACTGAAGCAGTGAAATGTATCCATATTTCATCACATTTCACAGCTTTTCTGCAATGAAACATGTCAATATTAATGGAAAAGGGAAATTATGTCAATTATCAATTCAGAAATAATGTCGTACTGCAGATAGTTCCTAGCTCTTGAAATTAGTTCAAATAATTTTTACTTTATGCTTTTATTTAAAAGTTGGCCTGTGTGAAGGTACACAAATTTTTTAATGCAAGAAGATTTAAGAAACAACTTCTTAAAACAATGTTCCCTGTAGATAAAAACAAAGAACCAATGAAACTGGATTTTCACTTACTAGTGCCACAAAAGAAAGGGGTATAAATCAGCAAAAAGAGTTACATAAACTGCAAGTAATCAGTTGGATATAATATTAATAGTTATAAATAGCCTTTTGGTATTCTAATTTGGGGCCTGCAACCTTTTATCTAAACTGACATTAATTAATTATCCAAATGTGACATCCTTGTGAGGTTGCTTTTAAATTGTCTCAGTTATACCCAGCATCTCTACTGGACTTAGTCCATCACTAATGAAACATTCTTCCTTATATTTAATCTAAATTCATGAAACTAAAGTTTATGCCTTTTAAATATTGTCAGATATTCAGGGGGCCACAGACACAGTTGGTCATTTTCCCCAGGTCCCAAACTGTATTTGTTCAAGGGATTTCAGTAAATGACTCAACTGGTTTTCTGTGAGATCAATAATAGGTGTTTTATTAACCTTTTCTTAGAAATATTATTTGCCAGCCCACTTTACCTTTTTGGTTGGCTCTTTGAACATTCTTTGTTTTCCAAATATGTCTCATTGTGGAGTTGAAAGATACATAATAGTCAGACTTGAGCCAATCCTAATCACAAGGGGAGTGTTTTTTACGTGTTTTATAATCTATATCTTTATGTTCCTCTGTTACTAGGTATGTTATAGTGCAGATTTATGGACAGCTATTTAATCACCAGGTATTTTCCTTTAAATAGTTACATAGTAGGCACTCAGAAATATTTGTTGAATGGAACGAAATGGAATTTTATAATGGATTCTATTATTTTTTCATTCTAGATAATTCTTTATATGCTTAAACTAGCAAAATTTCAGTTGTTGATTTTGGATTATGGCCAGGCACAGTGGCTCGTGCCTGTAATCCTAGCACTTTGTGGGGCTGAGGGTGCATGGATTGCTTGAGCTCAAGAGTTCAAGACCAGCCTGAGCAAGAGTGAGACCCTGTCTTTACTAAAAATTGGAAAAAGAAAAAAAAAAAAACAACTAGCTGGCCAAGTGTCATGGTGTGTACCTGTAGTCCCTACTACTTGGAAGACTAAGGATAGCTTGTATCAAAGAGTTTGATGTTGCTGTGAACTATGACACCACAATTCTCCACCCAGGGCAACAGAATTAGACTCTGTATCAAAAAAAAAAAATGGATTATGGTCTTTCTCTTGTCTTGATACAGCTTAATATAGCAGTTGAAAGTAGTCACTCTCTAGAAAATGCTAAGTCTAATATCCTTCTGAATTTTAAGCATGATGTTGAGAAATACTGAGAGACATAGAAAGAGAATATGAAGATAGAGTTGAAGCATTTGGGACTGAGGGGTTTTTAACTGCTGATAAGGATAGACTATATTAAATCAGAAGATCTAGTTTTGATTTTTACCTCTATTATTTGTGAGCTTTGTGATTTTGGATTAGGTACTATACTTTCCATCTCAATTTTCTTATCTGTAAAATGGAGGTAATATTGCTAATCTTCCTTCCTTACAGACTGGTTTTTAAGGATCAGAGATAAGGCAAGTAAAAGGGTTTGTGAATTACAAATTATGACATGTAAACAAATAGTGTGTTTTATTTACTTACTGTAAGTAACTATGATGGGGAGAATTTAAAAAATATGTGGTTAAAGAAGTAACCTTTTATGTCTCATAGAAATATTAGACACATATTTTAAAAATAATTTTAACTTGATACTAGGCTTTTGGGTTATATCACTAGGAAGATAATCAGATGTATTTGCAGAACTAATCCCATAGGCATGACCTTAGCAGCACTAAATTTCCTTGATATACCATGAAATTCTTGTTCTTTCATAATGTGACAGACCAGTGCTTCTTAAAGTATATTTCATAGAGCATTAGTTCTCCAGAATATTATGTAATTGTATGCCTAAAAGAGTTCTGTGGTCAAATACGTTTGAGAAATCCTAAGTTTGTCCAAGTTAAATTGGTTTGTTAACTGTAAGACTTCTCAATTCTTTAACATGCTAATGTTCGTTGTAATTCTCTAGAAGAGGTATGTAATGAGTATCACTTCCCAAATGGACTTAACCATGGAATTATTTAACTCTTGGGATTAGAGTTCATTGTACCCAACTTCTGGTCCGGCTGGGTTTAATTAAAAAGTCTGGACACCATGCTCTGCAAAACCCAATAGTCCTTGCTAATTAGCTCTTGTACCAAGATTTTTGAGACTAAAGGGTTGACTTTGTATTTAGGCATAGCCTGGTAGAGATGGTTGAGGGTTGGGGAGGGCAGAATGATGCTGGGAAGACTTAGCCAGAAAAGTAGATTTAAGTGGTGGTATGCCTTTATAGATACCAGGGGAGTGCTGCTGAGGACTGCTAAAAAAGTTAGAGATCGAGCACCAAAGATAAAAGTCATGTGTCCCCAGGTAGGAGCTATCTCAGAGCAAAGAAAATAAGAAAAATTTCACATATGTCAAAGCAGTTAATAATGATGTGTTTTGGAAATTATTTAAAAATTTGAGAAAATACCCATCTTTGCTTTAAGTGAAAAGAAGGTACAAACCCATGCATTCTATTTGACTCAAATTGGATATAAAATACACAACTTTATAGGTCTGGGTATATAGAAGTCTGGAGGGAAAAGACTAAATAGTAACCGTCCTGGATATGTACAGGTCATGATATTTAGGTGTTTTTCATTGTCTTTTTCTGCCCTTGTGCAATAATATTTAAACTTTTCAATTATTGTCATTGATGACAGTAATTTGTTACAGCAATAATTCCTTAGAAGAGGGGCAGAGTAATAGAATCCCACTCTGCCTTGCAGAAGAGTGAGTTGTCAGTTTTGAAAATGTACATGATATTTAATCATGTACATTTTATTTTGAAAATACTGATTTTTAAAAACTCATTGATGATTTTATTAACTTCTATTTTTAGCGTTTCAGATTTTTCTTTACAATCTAGTGTGTCAGGTATGCCTAATTTTAGCTAGTAGACTCAAATTACTGTAGGAAAATAATATAACTTGGACCAAGAAACAGATTTCTTCCCCTAAAGTGTTATCGGAAGCCATTGGAACCAAAATAATCTAGAATGCTTCTTTAAAATGTAGATTCCTAATGCCTGTGGCACATTTACTAAATCAGACATTCTAGGGAAAGTACTCCTGAGTCTTTAGTGTATATAGAAATCATAACAAAACCTCATTAAAACGAAGGCTCTGATTCAGAGGGTCTAGACTAGGACCTCAGACTCTGCACTCTGTGAAGCCCACAGGTAACACTGCTGATGTGCAAACCACACTATGGGAAGTTGGGCTCTCTGAGCCAAAATGGCAGCTGCAATCTAGCAGAACTGTTCTAGATGGAGAAAGAATTAACCAAATGTAGGGTGTTTAAATTACAGCAGTGATGCCATGCACATGTCCACCTGAGTCATATAAAATGAACAGGAAAGGTGTTAGGTATCAGGTGCTCTTATGGTGGCTGTCTCGGAGAACCAGTCTGTTCTGTGTTGTTACAGAACATGAGAATGGGTTGAAATTTCAAGTACCAAGCAACAGGAAGAAAATCATTTCCTTTTTACTGATTTCTGCTTTGCTGGTTGCCGTCCTGAGGTTTCCCCCTCATTTCTCTTATATAGATTTTACAGAGTCTGTGGCTAGCTCGATCACATTGTTCTTACTCATGGAAATATCATGGTCTCATTTTCTGATTCTGTGTGGTGATGAGTAAAAAGATTGTTTCTGCAGAGAGGTCAAAAGGTTCTCAAACTAGTTTGCTTTCTAGTAAACAGTCAGGCCTACCGAGTCCCTGAGCAGCCGCCTGGCATCTCCCTGAAGATTAAATTTCTGCCAGTGTTTTGCAGGAGCGTGCTGTCACTGCTTACAGGTCAGGATCTGGTGCTGTGAATTATAAAAGTTTCCGAGGTTTTTGATTTATATTTTAATTGGATCCTACAGTGTCTGGTAAAGAAAAACTAGTTTCCTCTAGAAAGTATAAATTAAGTTCTTGGTGAATGTGACTGAAGTCACAAATCAATTTTTTTTTAAAGTTACATGCACATTTATCTGTACAGTTATAATTAAAAGTACTGGGCTCATAGGCATCATAGCATTCATTCTGTGATTTGGGGCATGCTACTAATTCCTGTGTCTTTGTTTTTTTATCTCTAAGATGGGGATGATACTAATATCTACCTCATTTGGGCTGTTGTGAGAATTAGATAGGAGGGTGGCTGTAAAATTCTTAGTATAGTGCTTGGTGCATAATTGTAACTTAATACATGTTAGCAATTACTACTACTATCGATGTTGCTGTAATTCATTTATAAAGTTGTGGTAGCATTCCCTATTTAATTCATAAAGACAGCCCTATGTTATGTTTAGTTCTGAGTTTTATATTTTCCTGGTGCTTTTCATTATGGCTCATTACAATTTTAGTGGTATTTTTGGTTAACTAGATCCTTTTGAAACAAATGATATGCAAGTATGAATTGTGATGTGAGCAAAGAATGAAAATAGAAACTTACTACTTCATATATCCTTTGCTTATTACCAAATCATTGGAATATTATTTTTTATTTAGGTGTTTATAGTACCGGGTCAAACAATTGTGATTTTAAAATAGAAACAGGACCATCTCAACTGCTTTACTGTAAGAATAATGACCACAGCTTTTTCGGAGATAAATCTGTCTAGATGGGAAACTTACATAATTCTGATGAATGTCAGAAATAAAAACTTCCTGTCTTCCTTTTGGCCTGAGTGCTTTGACCCTAGCCCTGCAGCAGGTGGGTTTCTGCTTCACCCCAGGTGTTCATGCTGCATTCAGTCCAAGAAGTGCTTATTCAGTCCAGCAGTGCACTCCTTACTGCCTGCCTTCCAATGTGCAGGTTTCAGCCACAACAGAGCCTAACCCTCTTGGTTCCCTTTGGCTTAAAAGAGGAAGGAAAACAAAACTTGTCAAATGCTGTCTTGATCAGGAAAATTTGTGTTACTATTCTAATGGCCATGCTTAAGGCAAAGATATTTTTTAAAAACATCATTTACATATTGTATTCTCCTGAGATTTCTCCAGGTAGTGCCTGTGAGTTGTTCTGGAACTTTATTAAAGGTACAAACAATACATACAGGAGAACTAGGTGTGTCACAAAAATAGAACTGATTTCTGAGTAGCTGTGTCTATGTCTCATCTTTCACCAGAAATTTAATTTTTTCCAGTTTTGCTCTTAAATCTCAGCCCAAAGGTGTCTTATGAACTTTGTAGATTCTTCCTATGGGATGAAAGCTTTGGCAAATAAGGTCTTATTTCTGTGAAGCCCAGAAATCTTTTTCTTTTCACAAGTAACAATAGATGTGTAGGAATTTTCTCTTATGTAGTTAAAGAAACTCATTTTCAGTCTTTTTACTTGTTTTTTTCTTGTCACTTAAAGCTATAATGCATATATTCTGTATCTGGAGAGAAAACAGGGGTGGAAAAGACAAGGAGAGAGGAAGAGACAGCTTCATAAAACCGTTGTCATTCATCCCTACCCTAAAATTTGTAGTATCTAAAAATCTCAAGGTTTTACCACCAGCATGAGCCTTCAAAATATTAGCATAGTTACATATGTATCATTCCCTTCAGTGAACTAAATCGCTAAGTATAGAAAGAATTTAAGGCAATGTTATTGTCAGTAATTTAGTCCAACAACAAATGCCAGATTGACCTGGATAATGTCTTGGGAACCACCTTAGAATACAAAGAGAATTTGAAAATCTGCCTTTACTAATAGTGCTTACATTTTGCTATAGTTACTGTTTGCAATAAGTTTGGCAGTGGGAGGCATGTATGATAATATTTACATATACTTCTCTTTGCTTGCTCTTCATGTTTTCTGGGTGATTTTAAAATAGAAGCAGGACCACCTCAACTTCTTTACTGTAAGAATAATGACCACAGCCTTTCTCCACAGCCTTTCTAGATAGAAAACTTACATAACTCTGATGAATGTCAGAAATAAAATATACAATTACCTATCTGGGAAACCTCATTTATGAACATGGGTTATATATTAATACTAACTGCAACCCTAGGGAAAATGTATTTACTAGAAACAGCTCGGCCAGCATTTCTTACCAAAAATTTCCGGTTTCTTTTTGTGGCTGGTTCCTCCACTAGCCTAGGACTTTGTAGCCATCATCTAAACTTGCCATTCTCCCCAGCCCAGTCCAGTCGCTTTTTTATCCAACTTGCTTCACCACCTGTACATTCCTTTCTTTTAGTTCATGCAGAAGGCTATCAGAAGCAAAGGGCAAGAAATACTTTTCAATGGGTGAAACACTGACCAGTTGTAGAAAAATTGGAGGGATATTTTCTACAAGTAAATGAACATAACACTCCTTGTGTTAATTTCAGTCATAACCACTGTTTGACACCCACTCCTACCTTCTTCTTGGTCATTCTCCAGGCCATAGCCAGATAGGTAGTTTTAACTTGCAGATCTGAACTTGACTTGTTTTTCTTCTACACAGTTGTGATAATAAGATAATACTGCTTGAATGATTTCCCCCACTACTTATTTCACTTTATATTTTCACATAAACTGTAAACTATACCAAGGAGTGGGTAGTGTTCCGTCTCTTGACACTTCAATGGGAGACTCTTGGTGCTCGGTACTGGTGTGTGTGAGGAAGAATTAGTTAAATAATGTAGCAGAGTTAGACAGTAAAGCACACAAAACTGCAAGAACTAATTTAGGTCTCTGAATTCCTTGGAATATTTCCCAATGAATTGCGGTGAAGGTGTGCCTGATCATCGGCTCCTAAATTAAATAGTTCTTGAAAACCAAGTGCTTAAAATATTAACCGTAGGTAACTGACTCTTTGCAACTTGTTAGATGACTAATTCTTTGGGTTGTTGTTTTTCAAGTGTGTGATCTAATCCCTTCCTTTCTCTTCATTCTCATCCCATGTTGCTTAATCCATTTCTCACCATCCTGCAGCCACTGTGAGCTCCTTTCTCTAAATGTTCCTTGTACTTTCTTTGTCCGTACAGCCTGAAACCTTTACTCTTCCTCCACTCCAACACCATGCTTCTGTTTGCAGAGTTTCAAATTCTTCCCTTGTCAGTTTAAATGCTGCATCCTCAGAGAGGACCTCTTTGTTCTCCTTTTATAAAACCAGGAAACCTTTGTGTGATCTTCCACCTCTACATCAAGACTCTGTTTTCTGCTTGACAGTTATTTATCTGGAGAAAAAAAAAGAGGCGGCTGAAAAATTGTCATAAGGCCCTTCAAATATAGTACTGCAAAAGTTGATCCTTTCCATTTCAGAGATAGTCTACATGTAAGTTACAGCAAGAGAAGGAAATAAAAGCATGTAGGCTTTTTGTAACTTTCCCTAGGTCATAAGAAATGAAGCATACTTGTCTACAACTTTGTAAAATTTCTAGTAAGTAATAGAGGCAGGCCCTTCTCAGAACCCCAAATGAGGAAAGAAAAGCTGTGATTGAATGTTATTGCTGTCAGTCATCTGGGATGTAAAGAAGGAAGTGGGTTGCCTCAACCCCCAGGGTACCAACAACAGGTGTATCCCTAGGGCCTCTCCTTTTCCATTCTTGTCCTGCTGGGTATTTATGAGTATGTATTGTAAGAGAAAAAGGGGCTTTTGTGCCTTTCACTTTTGAAACAAAAAGGCAAAACATTCAGAAATAGTAAACCAAAACAATTAGTGCAAATATTATGGGATTGTTTTTAAAAATTAAAGCTGAAAATTATAGGCACATCATTGAAAAAGAATCCCTTTGACTGATGTCTGTTTCATGGTGTTCTACATCTTTTACTCCCTGCCTTATAAAAATAGAGCTAATTAGTTGAAGTTCTAGAAAAAAAGAAGGGAGTATTCCCTGGCCTTTGGCCAAGAATTTCCCTCACCATCGTCAACATTCCTACACATTCTCCTACCCCCCTAACCCAGTTACTCTGCACATCTTCCTTCCTAGCCCTTATCAAAATTTAGAGTTATAACGCTCATTTACCTCCATGTTTAATGTCTGTTTCTCCCATTAGAATTCCTGTTACATACAATCCAAGCCCTACTTGGTCTTGTCCACCCCATTCACCATGTCCTTGGGGTGCCTACCACAGTACTTGGCAATCAGATATATGTTGAATGAGTAAATAAACAATTTAAGTGAATCAATTTTTTTAAGGTGATTTTTAAGCTCTATCCCACTGTCCTTTGAGGAAAAGTGTTGACAAAGTACACAGGTTTCTGACAGGATCTTTACATTCACTCAGTAAACACTTATTGAGTGCCTGTCACCAGGTCAAGCCCTGGAAATGCCACCTGGATAAGATGCAATTGATCTCCTCCTGGACCTCAGTGACCAGCAGAGGGACAGGCACATATGCCTGTGAATAATTGCAATTCTTCATGAAAGCATGTAATAGAGGCATGCAAACATGAGCTGCTGAGGGCACCAGGAGGAAGGACTTGATTCTATTTGGGGCATGAAAGTTTCTGCAGAGGCAGTGGTATTTACTCTGGGCCTTGAAGGAAGAGGGCAAGTCTGGCAGGTTAATTAGCAGGAAAGGGAGCATGAGGTGGAAGACGTGAAAATGAATGGCATGTTTGGACAGTATTGTGTTTTTTGGTGGGGTGGATTGTAAATGCAGCACCAAGATGTTTAGATTTGATCTGGAAGGAGCCAGACAACCTGCTTAAGCAAAGGAGGCCATGGTAAGAAATATGTATCAGACTGCAACAGTGTGCTGGGTTCATTGGAGGTGAATAGCTACAGCACTTAGAAAACCAAACAGTTCTCTGCAATCATAAGTGTTTTCAGTTAAAACAGCCTTAATGTATGGATCATAACAAGGTATTTTCATAGAGATGAATTTTAGAATTTCATAGAGATGAAGGTTTTTCTGGAACTCGGTAGCTCTCTTAAAATGTAATTTCCAGGTGAAGACTTTTAAATTATTTTTATGTTGAAATTTAGAAACATTTGAAAATTATTACCTTTATATGAAATGTACTCAAATGTTAGCTTCTTCCAGATGAGTGAAATGCCTGCCCCTGTTAAAGGTTACAGTAATGCTTCTTTATCACTTCCTTATCACAAAAATAAACCAGTTCCAAACCTCTCTCTTGCAGTTCCTCGGCAGCCTTCAAATGATTTGTTTGAAATATTTGAAATAGAAAGAGGAGTCAGTGCTGATGATGAAGCAAAGGATGATCCAGGTGGACATTTTTAGTACCATTAAAATGACATTTTATTTTTTCCCCTCTGTTTTCTTTAAAATAACTTTTAAATCGTAGATTGTTGGTATCATTTGGGAAAATTATTCATCTTCTTTTAAACACTTCCATTTTCTCTGTACTGAAATTGGTTCAGCAAAAATAATTATGAACCCTCATTTTCATTTTTGAAAATGTATTAAAGTAGTATTTAAACTGTGAGAAGGAAATCATATTTTATAAGTGATGATGTAACGAGGTCATAATTTGGCAACACTTGGCTGTTCTATTCTTACAGATGGGGATACATGCACTATTGTGCTGAGTAAAGATTAATACAATTTCCTTTTGCTCTCAGGGGAAGGAGTTCTGGTATATGGCTAGGAGAGAACACTTGTTAAACAAATATCCCCAGTATACAATTGATTTTTTGTTGTTTACTGCACTTGTGACCCACTCTT
Organism: Perodicticus potto; assembly: GCA_963574655.1. Classification (NCBI taxonomy): domain Eukaryota; kingdom Metazoa; phylum Chordata; class Mammalia; order Primates; family Lorisidae; genus Perodicticus; species Perodicticus potto. Next base: position 24,636 of record CAUYRH010075197.1, read on the forward strand.
CTTTCTGGTCATTTTCTGGTAGGTGTTCTGGTACACAGTTGTAATTTTGACAATGGACTTTGTGGATGGATCAGGGAAAAAGAAAATGACTTACACTGGGAACCAGTCAGAGACCCAGCAGGTAAACTGTTTCACCTCGCTTTTTCTGGTATACATTTTAATTTGATCCTATCCAAAAACCCTAGTTTTGCTGATTAAGTGTACCGGGGCACATCTCTATGTTTACTTAAGGAAGAAGGTCTAAGAAGATCCTGCCCAGTATGAATACTCCATTTTCTATAAGTGAGCTAAATTTGTTAGCTATCTGTTAGTATTAAATCATGGGGGAGAGGTAGTTAATTAAAAGGTCAGCTTATTTCTCCCAAAAGGCTTGGTGAGTAAAATATTAAGCCTTATTCTTGCATGTGGTTTTCAAGTTATTAGTAGTGCCCCATTCCCAATAATAAAAGAAGTAATCTTACAGCCATGGTGGTAGGTGGTCCCTGATTGTTTTTCAAAGACATCCGTTTAAAAAAAAAAAAGATTTGAAGGGTAGAAGAATACAATAGAAATAGAACTGTGAAGTTGTGATTTATCTCTCTGAGAAAGATTTCACTGCAACTTGGATACTGGATAAAATAGTTATTAATTACCATTACCTAGTCCATAAGAGAAGGTTGTTAGAAAGGTGGATTTAGACAGAGTTCCTTGGAAAATTGACAGATTTTTAAATTGCACAATTCTTATTAATCTAGAGTTTTAGTATTTATGACATATTTTGTCTTGTAGTATCAGGAAAGCTTTCTTTCCCTTAATAATTAAATCTTTTATCAGTGAGGCCAACTTAATGGAAGAATGGGAAATGGGTTTTTTTATTTCCTTTTTTACTCCAAATTCTAAATGCTAAGAATAAAAGATACAAGATGTATGCGTTATTTCCTTTATGTTAAAGGCCTAATTCTTAAATACTACGCCATGTATGTAGATCACAAAAATACAAAAGGTAACTGAGGAAAGCTTACGATATGTTAAACCAGCTCTTCTCAAACCCAGTGTGTATTCGGAAAAGTCTGAGGGCCTTTTAAAAATGCAGGTTTTCATGCACTTCTAACAGGTTCCTCAACGCACACTGAGTAGCAAGGTATTAAAAAATTTGTCCCCAGAATGTATGTATTAGATCCCTGAAGATTGAAATAGAAATATTTAAAATAAAAATTCGAGGTAAGCTTTTAAAAATATGAATAATTAATAAATTCAAATGGGTTTCTTAGATTTTTTGTTAAGTTGTAAAACAAAATATTTAATGCCTCACACTCAGTACACTGGCTCTCAATTTTTGCATTACCCTCACTCTTGGAGGTTTAACTCTGAGCAGGACTGCGTTGTAATCAATGTCAATGTCACAGTATGGGTTAATCAGAAAGAAGCCAACATATATTTAATATCTATGGTAATCCTAGCTTGTTCATCATCTCATTAATTTTGCTTAATCTTCTTATCTACCCCGAGAAGCAGGTAATATTATTGTCTTTTATTTTACAAAGGAAATACCCAGAGAACTTACCTCAGGCCACAGAGCTAGAGAGTGGTAGACTTCAGTGTCAAATCCGCATCTTCTGTCTTCATGGCCCCTCTGTCCTGCCCATGCAGGCTCTTGGTCAGTGCAGTGCCCAGCCCAGCACATCTGCAGCGTTGTTCTGGGTTCTTCACTGTCCCACGACTGGCCCCAGCAGCGGTACCTGCGGTGGTGTGCATGATCTCACCAACAGATCTCAGAGCTGTAGGTTCTCCTGACCACCGACCAGGAAGAGTCTGTTTCAGAAGGAAGGAGCTTATGTTAGAACAGTGAATCATGTTGATAGTCGCAATGAATAACTTTTTCAAATAAGGTACATTGGGGAGAATGATTCGTGCTAAGCTCAGAATCCATTGCACTTATATGTAAACAATTTATATAAATAGCCTATGTAAAATACTTGATTTTTAGAATTTAAACACTGTATTTTAGAACCAAGCTATTACTTCTCAACATTTTTTACTATTCATTTTAAATGCTTAGATTCGTTATGACCCAAATTCTGCTTTCCCTTTGGTAGAAAAAAGAAGTGGAAAAGGGAGAGGGGAATTAGAAGTTAAAATGGTAGGCAAGAAAAAAAAAATTGAAATGTCCATTGGGCTGTGTTAATATAGAACAGATTGGAAGGAAGAGGTAGTTGCTTGGGTGACTAGATAATTCCTGATGCTTTGTTTGGGCTTTTTTATTTAATCATTTCTTTTTATTTCAGATTAAGTTGAG
>CAUYRH010075199.1:0-42737 GCA_963574655.1 Perodicticus potto
GTCCTAGCTACTTGGGAGGATGAGGCAAGAGAATCGCCTAAGCCCAGGAGTTGGAGGTTGCTGTGAGCTGTGTGACGCCACAGCACTCTACCGAGGGTGATAAAGTGAGACTCTGCCTCTACAAAAAAAAAAAAAAAAAAAGAGTCTGTTTAACAGTGTAAGGGACGAACGTGGTTGGATGATTGCTGTGAGTTAGACAAGCTCTCTGAGAGGCTGATGACCAGATAGTTACAGTTGCAGAGCATCCTGTCAGGAGAGCTGGGGGGAGAGGACGCAGACAATTCCCAGGCTCTCGAATGTCTTTGAGAATGTCTCTGAGAGTCACACTGCCCAGCATGAAGCGTAGTGACGGGCACTGAGGGAGATGGGCTTTCAGACTTTAGAGACCCAGCATGGCAGAGGGATGTAAGTTTCCTACTAATGATGTCTGATAAACTATGCTGTGAAATAATATTTTAGATAGGTTGGGTTCAGTGCTGTGAAACTAATTCCAATTGGGTTTTTTGCTTCTGATACATCTGCTACAAGGCTTACCATACCCCTGGCTGGCGGTGTTCTTGCGGAGTCCAGCCTAGTGCTTCTCCAGCTGTGGGCTCTAGGCCAGGAGCAGCAGGCTCCTTGGGAACCCGTTTGAAATGCACATTCCTGGGTCCTAGACCGGCCGCATCAGAAGCTGTGGGGTGGGCCTGCCTGTCTGCTTCCAGGCTCCTGGGGACTTATGGTACGTGTACATTTGCACAAAACAGCAATGACTGGGCACAGTTTTGGTTATCACACATAGGTGACTCCTGGCGTCTGGAGAGTAAAGGACAAGGTTGCTGTTAGACAGGACAGCTCCTCCCAGCATAGAAGAGTCTGGCTTACGACGTCGTACTGCTGAGGATGGGAGATTCTGGTCTGGATGGTATAGCAGCCAGATGGCCTCAGGCCCACCTGAATAGCTAAACCAGGGCTTCCTCGTGCAGCCTGATCTCACTTAGGAAATGTTTCACTCATAGCATGAAACCAGACAGTTCCCACAAGGTGCGACTAGTCTGTCCTGTCCGCCTATGATGCCATTAGAAACAATAGAAATTGGTGGTGATCCTTAGCTCCTGATTTTGTGACTACTAAGATTCAGTTAGAAAAAATAATAAAAAAAAACCAAACAAATAAATCAGGTGTAAGAAAGGGTCTGTTGTTAGGTTGTGATTTCTTTGTGTATCTCACCTGCCCCGGTGTGAGGGAGTTAGGTGCCTCGACATGTCAGCTTACAGGGACCCGCTGCAAGTCGGGAGTCCCACCTGTTCGGAGGTGGAAAGTCTGAAGTGGCCTGGATCTCCTTTCCCTCTCATCTGGAAACTGGAGCTGGCCCTCCCACTGCTTAGTGCTCACGGCCTCAGTGACCCAGCTGTCTGGGCCTTGGGTTCCCCAGTAGCTGTCAGTGGGCACTTTAGGTGTGAGTGAGAAGGCGCTGGAGTTCTCTTCTTGTGATGGTGACTGAGCAAGATGGTGTTTTGGTCCTGATTTTTTTTTTTTTTTTTATAGAGACAGAGTCTCGCTTTATTGCCTGGTAGAGTGCTGTGGCATCACACAGCTCACAGCAACCTCCAACTCCTGGGCTTAGGCGATTCTCTTACCTCAGCCTCCCGAGGAGCTGGGACTACAGGCGCCACAATGCCTGGCTATTTTTTTCTGTTTTGCAGTTCGGCTGAGGCCGGGCTTGAACCCGCCACCTTCAGTATATGGGGCCGGCGCCCTACTCGATGAGCCACAGGAGCCACCCTGATTTTTTTTTTTTTTTTTTTTGAGACAGAGCCTCAAGTTGTCGCCCTGGGTAGAGTGCCGTGGCATCACAGCTCACAGCAACCTCCAACTCCTGGGCTCAAGCGATTCTCCTGCCTCCGCCTCCCAAGTAGCTGGGAATACAGGTGCCCTCCACGATGCCCGGCTATTTTTTGGTTGCAGCCGTCATCGTTTGGTGGGCCCAGGCTGGATTTGAACCTGCTAGCTCAGGTGTATGTGGCTGGCGCCTTAGCCGCTTGAGCCATAGGTGCTGAGCCCCAGTCATGATTTTTATCATTTCTTTTCACTGTTAGCCACATGGACCTTTTCACGCTGGCCTCAGTGTGGCAGACTGACAGATAGGGAGGGTGCTACCCCTGTCACGGAAGCCACGAGGGACTGACCGGTGGTGCTGGTTTTTTCTTTTCTTTCTTTCTTTTTTATTTGAGACAGAGCCTCAAGCTGTCACCCTGGGTAGAGTGCTGTGGCATCACAGCTCACAGCAACCTCCAATTCCTGGGCTCAAGCGAGTCTCTTGCCTCCGCCTCCCAAGTAGCTGGGACTACAGGCGTCCGCCACAACGCCCAACCATTGTTTGGTTGCAGCCGTCGTTGTTTGGTAGGCCGGGCTGGATTCGAACCCACCAGCTTAGGTGTACGTGGCTGGCGCTTCAGCCCATTGAGCCACAGGCGCCGAGCCGGTGCTGGTTTTTTCTTAGCACCCCTTTCATGGCTGTTGAGTGATGTAAACACTCAACACATATTTTGAGGTTGATTTTCTTTTTATGGTGCTTTAAGACACCAGGCAAAAACAATTGTTGTGTCTGTTTTGCATCCATGTCTGAAGGTGTTCAGCACGTCTGTGAGCGAAGCATACAGCAAAGGCTAAGCGGCTGAGGTGCGCACGAGGGCATGTCCTTCTGTGTGCGCACGAGGGCACGTCCTTCTGTGGGTGCATGAGGGCATGTCCTTCTGTGGGCACACGAGTAGCAGGGCCATGTGTGTGAGGAGCAATCTGTTGATGGCTTGAAAGTAAGTTTCTTTTTTCCTCTCTCACTCATTAATTAGGTTCATTTTAATCGTGATGGATCCTTGATAGTTTCAAGTAGCTACGACGGTCTCTGGTAAGTGGAAAAACTTTACTTCATTTATTCACCAGATACTTAATAACAGTGCTCTTGCACTTGGTGTGGCCTCTGGGGGTACAGCAGTGAAAGAAAGGGATGCATGTCCCTAGCATCCAGAAGTTAACAGTCCAGCGGGGCTACAGACACAGCAAGTACTCAACACGATTTCAGGAGGACTGAGGGGTCAGCGTGGCTGGGAGAGCTGCCTCTGTCAGCCTCTAGCTGCAAGTAGGCACGGATGTGCGCTCTCATGCACTCATAGACTCCATGAGGTGAAAGGTATGCAGATACAGGAGGGTTTTGAGATGTATCATCTTGCCCCATTGAAGAAGCATGAGAGCCTGAACAGGTGGATCAGAACAGATCCTGGCATAAGGAGTGGGAGGAGGCAAAGGGGACGTGGTCTCCAGTAGAGTCCCAGTTAGGTCTGCATGGGCAGTGCTTGCAGAGACTATAGCATGTGCGAAGATCTTCAGGAGACACAAGGGAAGGGAAGGAAGTAAACGGTTAAATTTAACTCAGCAGCATTCACGATGGGGCAGGTGTGGGCAGTGAAAGCATTTGGGTTGTGTTTTGGGGGTGGGGGACTTAGCATCTCGGCATGTTCGGGTGTCACTAAGGCAGGACAGGGACTGTGGCAGCCAACAGCCAAGGGGAAGACTAGTAGGGCTTCCTGGTCTGGCTGCCGGAAATTCTCAAGTGGAAACAGTCACTCTTCCAGGCAGAGGGACATGTGATAAAGCAGGTGCAATTTATGGAAAAGAATCAGACCTCTGTGCACCAGGTGGCACAGCAGCCAGAAGACACAAGATAAAAACTAGGGCTGTGCTTGTGGCTCAGTGGGTGGGGCGCCGGCCCCACATACCAAGGGTGGCAGGTTCGAACCCAGCCCTGGCCAACAAAAAAATTAGCTGGGCGTTGTGACAGGTGCCTGTAGTCCCAGCTACTCGGGAGGCCGAGGCAAGAGAATCTCCTAAGCCCAGGAGTTGGAGGTTGCTGTGACGCAATGGCACTTTACTGAGGGCGATAGAGTGAGACTTTGTTTCTCAAAAAAAAACCAAGATAAAAACTAGAAGGATAACGATTTGGGTTTTTTTTTGGGGGGGGGGACAGAGTCTCACTTTGTCGCTCTTGGTAGAGTGCTGTGGCATCACAGCTCACAGCAACCTCGAACTCTTGGGCTCTCTTGCCTCAGCCTCCCATGTAGCTGGGACTACAGGCGCCTGCCACAACGCCCAGATATTTTTTTTTGTTGCAGTTGTCGTTGTTTAGCTGGCCTGGGCCCGGCTCGAACATTCCAGCCTCCATGTATGTGGCTGGCACTGGAACCACTGTGCTATGGTTGCCGAGCCTAGAAGTATAATTTTAACTTGATTTAAATTTTTTTTTTAAAGACTCATTTTGTTGCCCTTGGTAGAGTGCCGTGGTATCATAGCTCACAACAACCTCAGACTTCTGGGCTCAAGTGATTCTCTTGCCTCAGCCTCCTGAGTAGCTGAGGTTACAGAGACTCGCCACAACAACCAGCTGTTTTTAGAGGCAAGGTCTTTTTTTTTTTTTTTTTTTTTGAGACAGAGCCTCAAGCTGTCACCCTGGATAGAGTGCTGTGGCAATCACAGCTCACAGCAACCTCCAATTCCTGGGCTTAAGCGAGTCTCCTGCCTCTACCTTCCAAGTAGGTGGGACTACAGGCACCCGCCACAACACCCAGCCATTTTTTGGTTGCAGCTGTTATTGTTTGGCGGGCCCGGGCTGGATTCGAACCCACCAGCTCAGTGTATGTGGCTGGCGCCTTAGCCCATTGAGCCATAGGTGCTGAGCCTAGAGACAAGGTCTTGCCCTAACTCAGGCTGGTCTCAAACTCGTGAGCTCAACCTTCCAGAGTGCTGGCATTACAGGCGTGAGCCACCACGTCTGGCTGATTTAAATTTTTGTGTTTTTAGTATATTCCCTTAAGACTTTGACAGAAGATGACTTGGGACTTCTCAAATCTGGGTAATACTGTTAGCTATTTATTTATTACATATAGAGTATATTATATATGTCACAAACAGAAATTGGATTTTTTGTAGTACAAATTTTATTTAACAGGTAACATAACTCTTCTAAATAAAAATCAGAAGCACAGGGTGGCGCCTGTGGCCCAGTGAGTAGGGCGCTGGCCCCATATACCGAGGGTGGCAGGTTCAAACCCAGCCCTGGCCATACTGCAACAAAAAAATAGCCAGGCATTGTGGCGGGCACCTGTGGTCCTAGCTAGTCAGGAGGCTGAGACAAGAGAATCGCCTAAGTCTGACAGCTGGAGATTGCTGTGAGCTGTGATGACACGGCATTCTACCAAGGGTGACAGAGTGAGACTCTGTCTCTTAAAAAAAAAAACCAGAAGCACCTTTAAAGCTTTCTTTAATGCTCACAGGGCATGCACTGTGGGGCTGTGAAGGAGCCTCAACTTTACATTCTGACTGTCCCAGGAGTGTAGGCGTGATGAACCCCGGAGGGTCACAGTCTGTAGTCAGCATGCAGATTCTGTCACGAGTCCTGGCTAGATGAGTCTGCAGGGGAGGTCACTGCAGGTTAGAGTTGTGTCTGGTCACCAGCCTGTCCACAGACTGCAGTGTGCATGTCTGGGCCATGACCTTCGGGGTTTGAGCTCCAATTTCAGCACCGTGAGGGTGTTTGGGCCTGAGGTCACCAGGGTGCTGTGGCATAAACAAGGTCACAGGGGTCTGTGCTGGCTAAGGTTAACCTATAATCCTTGTTTGACCATTCACCAGTTTGTTATAAAGAATACTACTCAGAAATAGCCAGTGGAAGAAATGCACAGGGCAGGTGCAGAGCACGGGGTGTGAGCTGCCAGCCTCACCTGGCACAGTCTCCCTGGCACCTTGTGTTCACTGACCTGGAAGATCGAGATATTTTCTTTCTCTGTCTTTTATTTTATTTTTTTTTTTTTCAGACAGAGCCTCAAGCTGTCACCCTGGGTAGAGTGCTGTAGCATCACAGCTCACAGCAACCTCCAATTCCTGGGCTCAAGTGAATCTCCTGCCTCCGCCTCCCAAGTAGCTGGGACTCCAGGCGCCCGCCACAACGCCCGGCCATTTTTTCTTTGGTTGCAGCCGTCATTGTTGTTTGGCGGGCCCAGGCTGGATTCGAACCGGCCAGCTCAGGTGTACGTGGCTGGCGTCTTAGCTGCTTGAGCCACAGGCGCCGAGCTGGTTGAGGTATTTTCTTAAGAGTTTGGAGCAGTTTCAGAATCATTTGTGGACTTGGGTCTCAAAACTTCTTAAGGAAAGGAGAGAAAACTTAACCAAAGAAACTGGAAGGAATTTATAAAATTAAAATTAAGGTGTATTCTTTGATAAGGCTAATAGCTAAAACTCTTACCAGCCCAGTTATGGGAAAAGCAAAAATAAGCAAGGTTGGAAATGGAAAGGGGGTGGGAAAATTGTAAGTTAAGGGGAGGGCACAAGCAGAGGAAGTGCTTGCTGTCCACCTGCGCGGCCTTTGCGCTCTGGAGCAGAGGCCGTGCACATTCCTAAATTCACCTGGAGGTGGGACTGCAACCGCCAGTCACCCTGGGGAGACTGGGAAATGGGATTGGGATTCTGAACATATTGGTCCCAGTGCTTTATACTTGAGTCCAGTTAAATCATGGGAACTTGTAGGGCCACCTACGCTATTCTGGGTAGGGCGAGACGAGGCCCCCGAATTCATTTCATAGATCTGGCATGATCTTGCTGCCTGAAAGAGGCCACTCACTCAGGAATATTGTGCCAGATTCCAAAGAAAATACTAACAAATTCAATCCAGCACATGAAAAAGTCACATTCAGGGGCCGAGCAAGTGTATTGAGTAATGAAAGGATGATAGAAACAGGAACATCAAGAAACCTACAGTCTGTGTCAACAAATTAATTAATGGCAGGGCGGCACCTGTGGCTCAGTGGGTAGGGCGCCAGCCCCATATACTGAGGATGGCGGGTTCAAACCCGGCCCTGGCCAAACTGCAACAAAAAAATAGTTCCAGCTACTTGGGAGGCCGAGGCAAGAGAATCTCCTAAGCCCAAGCGCTGGAGGTTCTGGACGGCTGCAACCAAAAAAATAGCTAGGCATTGTGGCGGGCGCCTGTAGTCCCAGCTACTTGGGAGGCGGAGGCAGGAGAATCGCTTGAGCCCAGGAATTGGAGGTTGCTGTGAGCTGTGATGCCACAGCACTCTATCCAGGGTGACAGCTTGAGGCTCTGTCTCAAAAAACAAACAAACAAAAAAAAAAAAAAAAAAAAAGAAAGAAAGAAAATTGAAGTAAAACCGTTTCCCCAAACTGAAATTAGCAAATTCTATTACTAATTTCATAGAATGTTAGCAGATGGTCCAAAATTGCTTGGGAATTGCTGGGTTAACCAAAAAATTTAAAGGTTTTTCTTGGAAGACTCCTCAATATTTCTATCCCAATACTCATAATAAATCTTCCAGGAGAAAGAGTATACCCAATTTTTCCCAAGTAAATTTGGCTTTAAAACCTCTTATCTCTAGAGCACTTCTAAGGCATAGTAAGGATGATTGTCTTGAGAAAAAGCTGTGAGCTCAAGTCATTTTACTCATTTTTACTTGAAAATAATTTTGATAAATTATGATTATTCAGAGTTGGTTATTAGCAGGTATTTTTTCAAAAATTAAACAAGTCAGCCCTTCATATCAAGAACAACTGCCAGAACCTGTGCCAATGATAAAATTTGAGTTTTCAAATGAAAATCAGAATTATGGAAAACTTTCATCTACTACTGTGATCTTAACAGTATTACACTGGACTTTCTGATTACTTTAGAGCTGGTATAAATAAATACTATTATATTATATAATGAAATATGTCAACATATGGAAGATATGTATAATTCAGTGAACCAGTATTTTCCAACTGATAAATACATAATGTAACAAAAGCATTCATAAATTGAAAATCCATTCAAAGTGCAAACTAGACCAATGGATTTTAAAGTAACAGAGTACAAAAAGTTAAGTGATATGGTTTCGAATTTCACATCGTAACTAACATTATAAAACTATGATCTGTCAAGTTTTGGTGTAATACCAAAAAAGAATATTCACAGTTATCTGAAAAGGCTATTAATATACTCCTGTCTTTCTCAATGACATATCTGTGTGAAGCAAAATGTTCTTCATACGCTCGAGCCACATGACAACAGATTGATTGCAGAAGCAGATCTGAGAATCAAGCCAAGTGCTAATAAGACCAGCATCAAAGAGATTCCAAAAATGGAAAAGCAGTGCCATTCTTCTCACTGAATCTTTAGGTTTTTCTTGAAAATAGTGTTTTTAAAAAGTTATTTAATATAATATATAATAACTTATTGTTATTTATAAGTCGATTAAAAAATACTTTTGATTTTTTCAAGTTTTTATCTGTATCACTATTTTTAAGATTCTAAGTCTTAAGTATGAAAAGTTTGAGAACTGCTGTAATTGGAGTACAGAAGCATTGCTAACTTGCACATACAACAATGTTTGTAATTCCTACAAACCCTCATTATGGTAACATGTATTTATGACGGGGTGCATGTCTTAGTAAATAGTTCCAGAGTCCTATGTGAATGATACCTGAGATACTAGCTCTCTCAGTTTTTGTCTGGCTGGATTTTAATTTCTTCAGAATGGATATTTGTGGTTTCTAAGAAGCAGCCAAAGGATCAGAGGAGAAAAAAGGGTTAAAAACAAAAAAGTTTCTGCATCTAAAAACTCATAATTTCCTAAAACATTTGCTGAATGTCTCACGACTTATTAAGTGAAGCCATCTATGAATGCAAATGCTGATTAGCAATTTGGCAATAGCCCAACATTCACAGAATTCACATTGCTTTTCTTTAAACCAGTAGTTCATACATGATTAATTAGAACATCTCATTTATGTAGTGTGCACTTTAGCTCATTACTCTAAGTAAAATTCGTTAAGTATTTACATTTAGATAATTAAAATCTGGGCACACCCTTAAGAAAGATGCATACACTTTAGGCAAAGTGATTTTTTTCCCTTTATACCACTGAAAGTAAATTATAGCCTCATTTACAGCATCATCTTCTGTACCAGTTTCAGAGCAGAGCACAGTACTGCCTCATCTTCTATTCCTCGAAAAGGTGTACATTTTTTTAAACATATAAATGCGGTAAGAATGATCTGATGATTGCAGAGTTGTTTGGAAGGGCCACTAACTATATACCAGGATCAGTGCCACTTATGATGTAGAATGTTCACTTCAAACATTTATTGTATCTTCCGTTAAGCTGGTAAGATTATACTATCAAAACACACATTTGAGAAATTTTTCATTGCCTTGTTTTTTCTCCAAGTGAAATTAGCAGTTAAGAACTTTCTGGGCAATGTCCACAATATAAATGCTGATACAACTTGGTTAACTGGAATATTTGAGAAATAAGTGTATTGATTCCTTGAATTTTCTGATTATCATATCGGCAGAAACCTCTTTTTCATTTAATCCAGTTATTGAAAACTATGTAGAATGCAATTTGTGTGTTTTAAAACATACACTGCAGGCCAGGTGCAGTGGCTCGCGCCTGTAATACTAGCACTCTGGGAGGCCAAGGCAGGTGGACTACTTGAGCTCAGGAATTCGAGACCAACCTGAGCAAAGCGAGACCCCCATCTCTACTAAAAAATGGAAAATCTAACCAGGCATTTGTGGCAGGCTCCTGTTGTCCTAGCTACTCACGAGGCTGAGAAAAGAAGATTGCTGGAGCCCAAGAGTTTGAGAAGTTGCTGTGAGCTATGATGCTATGGCTCTCAACCCCAAGGCGAGTGAGACTCTGCCTCAAAAACAAAAACTAAAACCAAAAAACAAACATACATTACAGTAACACAGTTAACATAAAGCATGGAAGGTTTTATCTGATAAAAATATTTTCAATCAATTCTTGTTATGAGCCTTTTTCCTTGTCATTTGTTCATTTCTCCTTAAAAATCCAAACTAAGGTAATAATTGAAGGTTTGAAATAATATTAGAACTCTAGATAATGTTTTAATAATATTTTTGGCTTCACATAGAAAAAAATTCATTACAATTCAAGTGGGGGAGGGGCCAACAAGGAAGGGGGAGCAGGGAGGAGGAATGCTCAGTGGGGTGCTCCTGCTGAATGGGCACAATGTAAGAGTATATGGCACACCTGTAAGGTACACGGCATAGCTGTAAGAGGGACTCTACCTAACAAATTCAAATATTGTGATTTGGTTGTTTATACCCTCACATTAACCTGTAATTTAAAAAAATATTTTTGGCTAGTAAAACTATCTTCTTGGTATCTGTACATATTTGCTTTATACCAAATAACTAAAGTTTTCAGTGTTTCCTTTGTTCATGGTAGTGCTTTTTCTCAGTTATAGGTTTAAGATTGAACCTCTTTCTTGTATTTAAGTTGTATGAATGTAAAGCTAAAATCAGGCAGTGGGCATACACTGATTTTAGAGGAACTTTTATAATGGTTCAGTGATCAGATCTAAAAACTTAATTGGTCTTTTGTAACCATCAAGAGAAGCTAACTGTAAACGAAGCATAATATCCCCTATTCCAAAGTCCACTTGTGACAAAAACAAACAAACAAAAAAACTCTTTTAAAAGTACATGCCTCTCAAAGTTAGAATGCAACCATTTTCTAGATGCCTTTATAACCTTGTTAAGTAACTCAATCTATTGCTACAGAATTTGTAGTTGTGGAATCTTTGTTAAATCAACACATTCTTGTTGCAAGATAAAAGTCACATGTAAAGATTCTTAGAAGTCAGCTATAGTGAATCCAACATGCCTCAGAAACAGTCACAAAGATGAAACAGCTGTTGTTCTCAGAATGCATGATTTAAGGATCTATCTCATGAGGCTTTTGTTAGGATTATATTATATAATGTGTGTTAAGTTCTTTGCAGAGAATCTGAAACATAATACCCAACAAATGGCAATTATTATTAACAAAGAAAATGGCAATTTTATGAGACTAATATTATTTCATGTCATCATTCTGCAAGCAAGTCCATACTCTGATTACCTAATACAGTTCTGCTTTCTCCTTGCATGAATAAATACAAATGCTGCTTCCAAAGAAGTTGGAAAAAAAATTCAAATATGAAACAATTCATTTTATTCATCAAATTTACAGTCATAGATACAATTGGTAAATAGAACCAATAAACTTGTAACTTGGAGGGAAAAGGGAAGAATCAAACACTCCTTCCATCCAAGGAAAAGGCCCAGCATGAATCCAATAAGAAATAAAACTCTTCCTTTGGAGTAATGAATGACAAAGCCTTGCCCGGGGACATGAAATATGAAGTTCACATCAGAGAGTATCTTTTTGTCTATCCTGCTTAACTATTAAGAGAAAAGAGCAAAATGGAATTAGGAGTCTGCAAGTTATACAATTTCTAATGTGGTAACATCAGCATTTTTTAACCTGATAAAAATAAAATGCCTTTACAAGCAAAGGTGATTTTGCCAGCAAATCTCAGCACACAATGTAGAAATCCTCAAAAAGCACAGGATATGCCTTGGCAACGGTTTGAATTTTGTACCTATTCTCCATTCCCCCAACAATTCTCTGCAATCTGTAAGTCCTCCAGTAGCCAACCAAATGGTTGGTACCTGATTGGCCTTGAGCACATTCAGAGTATATGCTTGGTTCTAGTGCTTGCTTTGCCTGACTTGGGGTGAATTCGAATGACATCTGTGAATTCAGAAAGTAGGTTCTCAGATGCTTGGGAAGGGTTGGGACCCTTGCAACACTTTTGCCTTCAGCAAAAATGTATTTCAATATAATTATAGTAGATAGCTTTCAACATGTCATCTCTATTATAGTAGCTGTAAATTATGAAGTGAATTGCCTGTGTACAAGCATTTCTTCTGGTATAAGCAAAGTGGGAGAGCTGCATAGAACATGATGTATCTTTTCCTTTTTAACTGAGAAAAAAATGTCAAAGTCTAATTTCATTTGCAAAAAACCAATATGCCCTTTTCCTTCTGGTTGAGAGGTATAGGAACCAAGTAAAACCTGCTCAATTGAAAGCCTTCAATTCTTAAAAACAAAGCTTCTTAGAACCATTGGCTTAATGAAGTTCCTGAGAATTCATCTTATTCAAATAAATAGTAGACCTTCGAGCATAAGAACATATTTCCACGGTACAGTAAAGGCATTTGTTCAAAATTTGTAGCTGATCAACAAGAAGACGGAGAAGCATACAGGTTTGTCTCTCAGCTAAAGAGGGGGACAATGTTATCCATGATGAAGTATTTATAAGACAGATTGCTGCAAGCTCTGGAAAATTATCATACTCCTGCTGGGTGTCAGAATTAACAAGAAAATAAAATAGCTGTTTTTCCTTTTGGGTGGTAGCAATATTCAAGGTTCTTAAATATTAAATACACGCTAAAATAAATCCGATGCCTAATATTTCAAATGTGTTTATAAGTGAATTTAGATGGTTATCATCAAGAATCATTAAATCTAAGCCTGTGTAATAGAGACATATGATCGAAGAACATTTTCTAGGGCAAAAAGACAAGATTTTAAAGACAATACCATAGTTAAAACACACACATAAATGAGCCTTGCAGCCTGGATTTAAATTTGCTCCAACTGTAGCTCTTGTCTGTTTGCTTAGCTTTGTGAATGCGACTGTGCTTATAAGGTACTTTAATTTACTGCAGTGGTGGTGTTTGTTAATGTTATGACAATCTAAATCTAAACAGGCTTCAGATATATTTTCATTACAGCTTCACTGCAAAACACAGTAGAGTGAATAACTCTAAAATTCCAATGTAGCTTATTGCTTTTAGTGAAAGACTCAACACAATATTCTGATGAAGCCTCTGCCATGACATTTAAGTTCTTCTGTTTACTAGTAAGTTTTTTGTCACTCAGAGTATTCATGTTCACCTTTAGGAGAAAAAATTAAAATTTAGGCAAAGTGATTAAAATAGCTGTTTTTCATCTGCACTAGTCCCTTCTCAAACGTAATCCAACATGGATCAATCAGAAAAAAACAGAATGTACCTGAATTATTTTCCAATTCTGCATGGGTAGCTAGCTGCACAATTCAATGAAAAAGGAAGATATACTGTCAGAAACTGACTTCAGTGTCTGATTCTGAAACTAACTAGGTATGTGACATTGGACAAACCACTTAACTATCCTCTCTGAGTCTCATTTTCTCATCTATAAAATGGAAATCACAATACCATCTATTTTAGAAATGCCACCCATTTCCCTCACTTAGTTCTGTTTGGAGTGTCCAATCTGCACCCAGCAGGCCACATGCAGATTACCTGAGGACTGTTTTGCTTATCTTTGGTGTCAGATATCACAGAAAAGTATGCACAGACCTTTTCTTTTCCTCATACTCATCAGCTTTCATTAGTGTTTGCATATTTAATGTGTGGCTCAAGACAGCAGCAGAAAAGACTGAACACCCCTAGTTAGCCCTTCAGTAACCCAAAGCAAAGTAATCCCCAAAAGGTCTGTACCCTAAAGAATTGAAAGGAAAAGTTGGCTTTGTCACGTCAAAACTTACTAATTCTAATGGTTTAGGAGAATGATAGACAGAAGAGCTATAAAAGCTAGCCCTTAAAGACAACTCAAGAGAATTAAATGCTGCTATAGCATTTCTAAAACAATTCTGAACCAACTGGAGATAATTTGTAAATTAAAATTCTGCTGACTCTGCCAAATAGTCATCATACCCCATCTATGTGTCCATAGTGCATAGATTTTCTGTATCTGTAGTTTTCCACCTGAAAGTGTTAAAAATGAGAAAGGAAACAATATTTAAATGGTTATTAGGCTACTGATTATATCCAAAAATGATTTATGATCATATTTTTAAAGTCAAAAAGCCAATTTGATATTTCATAAAAAATTTTTAAAGAGACTAATTTATATAGACTGTGTGTGTACATGTATATTTTTAAAGCCAAAAACAAAACAAAAAAACTCAAAACGAAACAAAACTACCCCTGATGATTCGATTGTATTATGTTGCTAAAATTCCATGGGAATTTTTTAGGGCATTTCTAAAACTGAGGTTTAGCACCTTGCTCCTGATCAGTGCCAGCTTCCTTCTATTTCCAACAGGGCTTTCTGGAGGCAGTGAGGTGGTAGGTATAAAGAAATATGACAGTAGATAGCAAGACATCACCTAAATCCCTTGACCAAAAAAATGAGGCCATTTTGCCTGTACATCATTCCATGAATGGTGACTGGTGGTATTTATCTAGTCGGTATATATAGATGTTTAGCATAAAGTTATATAATTAGGATTATACTACAAATTAGAACCATTTTCTACTGTTTACGCTCAGGGCAACCTTTTCAACCATGACTTTATTTTGTTTACTCTCAATTATTCATGTGTCAAATCAGAAAGCAGGATTTTTTTTTTCATTTTTTCCATCACAAGATAATTTTTCCAAAATTTCTATTTGTACATTTTCTACCAAAAGTTCTTCATACAAATGATACAAATGATAGAGTTTTAGATCCCAGAAAGTTCTATTCTGAACACAGAAAGCATCTTATACTATTAATTCAACCACATTTTTACATAAAACTACATATAATTTTGTACCCTTCCTCAAATCACATTCACCTCTGGGATAGAATTCAGCTTTTGTTTAATACCATCATATCCAGAATATTACAAAAGGCAATGAGGAAAAAAAAAACCATATACAACTGAAATTGTACAGGGAATTCAGGGAAAAAAATCAGAACTGCACTGATGAGGGATTAGTGGGGAGGAAGAGATGGAAGAGGAGAGGATGAATATCACAGAGGCTCTTTAGGGCAGTGAAAACGCCCTTGATGATCTGGAAGTGGTAGATACATGTCCTTATACATTTATCCAAACCCACAGAACACACAACACCAAGAGTGAACCCTAATGTAAACCATGGATTCGGGGTGATAATGGTGTGTCAATGGGAGATCCAATCCCTCTGGTGGGGGATGCTGACGATGAGGGAGGCTGTGTACGTGTGAGGACATGGGGTATATGAGATATCTCTGTACCTACCTCTCAAATTTGCTGTGAACCTAAAACTCTAAAAAAATAGAATCTTTTAAAAAATAACCACAAAAGACACATCAGGACGTCTACTTAACACTAAAGTATATGGACTTTAAGAAGTACCTGCCTAAATGGTGAAATACTTATGGGTGAAATTACATGATGTGTAAGACTGACTTTAAAGGATACCACCAAAAAGGGGGCAGGAACAGACAAAATAAGATTGTCAAAATGTTGATAATTTTCTAACTGGGAGATGGGTATCTAGGGGGTTCTTTATTTTAGGTTCAATCCTATGAAATTACCATATTCAACTGTTATTTGACCCCAAAACTTGGCAATTTCATAGTATTCAGTCTAATGTAACACTATTCTCTTTTTACTTTTGTGTACATGTAAGTTTTCATAATAAAGGGTTTTTTAATTACCTTCCAAATGAAAAATTTTATCAAATGAGAATTCCTCAAAGAGCAGCTTTTTATGTGTGTGTGTGTGTGTATATCAAAAGAACCACCAACATTTTACTTTATTACATTGAATCTATGACTTACTTATTTTTCCCAACAGTTTAACATGTCTGAAGTTTGAAAGCTTTCTGTAATTACTAGCATGTTATAGTTAAAATGGTAGTATCAATTTTTTCTTGGTGGTACATAAAATAATGATACAGCTTAAAATCAAAGATGTCTTAGGATGAATGAAATACGGTTAATACTATTGCTTAAAATAGGATTTTTAACCCATATTTCTCTTTCTAATCAGGAATTTAGCAAACAATACCTAGTATTCCCTGTCCTGGGGTACCCATAATTATCCCGGGAGGTCTCATCCTCAGAGAGACATGCTGGAACTTGCTTACTATGTGGTATTCACTATAATCTGGCACAATACCTAAGAATTTATTCCTAGGAATATTCTGGTAAAAGCTCACTATGCAATGCTTCCCTTCAAAAGTTGTTAAAGTTTATGAACAAGGCCAGTGCATACATGTTAATTATACAGACTTTTGAAGAGCACAAGTGGTGAGGTTAGAGAGGAAGAATGGCTGCAGATTGGTAGTAAGGGCATGTGAATGTGTGGAAATGAATAAAACTAAAACATATAGATGGGATAAAATAGGTATAGCTTCACTTCCTAAATCTCAAAGGGTTTTCTTGTCATCAATCTAACAATTCACTTGGATTTTTGCCTTGACCTTATTTATTTTGTTCTTTGTATTAACACCAACTCCTCACAGCCCTCAGGATTGGTTAGCATAGTATAACAGAAGAGCAAGAAAGAATTTGTGCAGAACTATGAGAGTGGCGGCTGCTGACCTGTTCATATTTCTCCAGTTCTGTGTGATAGATTTGTCTGATCTGGGTCAATTTGGCTCTGTAATCTGAGTGTTCAATAGAGTTATCTGAAGAACCTCCAGAGGCTGCTGCGGCTGCAGCTGCTGCTGCCGATCCCCCACCTTTCTCAGGACCTGAAACCCCTTCTGCCAAAAGCATATTGTCCAGTCTCATTAGCTGGGGATCGGGAGGGTCCTCCTCCTGGGCTCCTCTGATGCTGAGACCTTCAAGGAAAAAAAGACACACAGAGAGAGAAAAAGCGAGAAACAGAGGACAAACAGTGTGAGTATTTTGTTTATTTACAAAAATGATCAAACAACATCAGTGCACTATAATTCATGCTGAGAACTTCATTGTTCACATTTGATCAATAAGCTTAAGTATGAAAATTATTTAAGATAATATTTATGTGCATCCTACCATTTCTAACATCTCTCTCCCACACACAATTTACCCAAGATTAGATCCTTAGAAAAAGGTAACCCTATCGCCAAATAAGTTAACATTAAAATTTTAAAAAAAGAAAGAAAAAAGGTAATCCTAGCTTCTTGGAATAGTCTAATCATCCAAGCTCAAAGACAAAACATGGGAAGGGGTAAAAAAATTAGATGTTTCAAGAAACAAAGAAAATAACTGCAAGGATATAAAACCAATTCATAAAGAGATGGTTATTCTGTCTCTCTTGACAGTTGGAGAAATAAAATTAAAATTCCCACAAAATAATTCATAAGCTATAACCAAAACTGGAAAATAAACAGGATTAGATGAGCTTTTCTATCACGTAATTTCAGAAAAGAAATACATACATTATGAGGTAATCGGCTATATTTAAACATATATTGTTAAATGAATATTGTTAATCATGTCACAATACAATGCTGGGCACAGTAGTATCAATTTAATTTTGCTTTTGAATCAAGAACTTCTTAAGTGATGCCCAGTCAGCAACCTCTTCTGAGTACTATAGATCACAGCTGACAATTCATAGGTTTAATCAGGTCACACAGGCTTTCTGCCAAGATGTTTTCAACAACACAGAAGACGAATTTTTAAAATAATTACCACGGTATAAAAAGCACTGGAGTCATGACAGCTCAAAATCAGCATTTTCATTAATGTGTAAGATAATCTAAAATATCCCAAACCAATTAACCTCTGTAAATCTGCTTAAAAGCAGGTTCCCCACATTAGTCACAAGCTTCTTGGGGGAGAGAAGTAAAGAAAGTTGGCATCTTCCATGTTTGCATTTGGGTTCTGCCTTTTGCATCTGTGCCTGTTGTTGTTTAACCACAGTGGTGCACACTCTGTGTCTAGTGTAACTTACAGGATGTAACATCTATAAGCTGCCAAGTACTCAACTGATCACCAGCTCTGTGATTTTATATGCTAGCCTGAAACTACCATCAATTCTTTTAAGAACAGATTTCATTCCTAGACACCCGAATTACACCCACAGCATGACAGAGTTCTTGGCTGTCTTAACTCAAACACAGTTTAATTTCCTCTCCCAAAACACTTTAAACTTGAAAGTAAAACACTGTCACTTTCATTTAAAATTTCACTTTAGAATAATTTCAACCAGATAACAAAAAAACTAACATACCATAATTTAAAATTATATCTGTTGCCTGTTCAAAGGCATATAAATAAGGTTTGACAATTATATACTAAGATACGTTCATTTACATAGATCATTCTCTTACAAGATAAAATCTGTACTAACACATTGTTGATAATTAAAGACAGTAAACGTATCTGCTATTTCTTCTAGAACTAAAAGGAAAAGCCTAGAGGAACTGTTCTAGAATTACCACATATTGGTTAAGTTGGTATTTTTAATTAACATCTTTGGATTTTCCTCCCTTTTGATTCACCTTGTTAAATATTAAAATCTCACGGCCTGAACCTGCTTGTAGTTCGCATACCAAGTTTTTTGTACACTGGGCATACAGTGAGGGGTTACTAAGCAATCTCTTACCTTGCTCTTGGGATTCTGTTTTGCTTTATATTATATGCTTGAGGGTTCCTCAAACTTCTCCCTTTTTAAACTCAATTTCTGCATGGTTGTTGTTTCTTTTTCATATTTACATAGATACTGGTGTTTCTCCTGCAAATGTGTACGTGTGTGTACGTGTGTGTGTGTGGGGGGGGTTTGTTTGTTTGTTTGGAGTCAGGGCCTCACTGTTTTGCCAGGGCTAGAGTGCAGTGGCCTCATCAGAGCACTGCAATCTCAAACTCCTGGGCTCTAGTGATCCTCCTACCCCAGCCTCCATAGTAACTGAGAGTAAAGGTGTACAACCACCATGCCTAGATAATTTTTTTTAAATTGTTTTGTAGAAAGAGGGGTCTTGTTATGGTGCTCAGGCTGATCTTGAACTCCTGACCTCAAGGGATCCTCCACCTCCACCTCTCAGAAGTTTTAGAATCACAGGCATAAGCCACTGAGCCCCACCTGAAAATGTGCTTTCAGTCTACCTTCAAGGTTTCTCCAGGTTTCTGATTTTCCCCTTATACTTAAACATGCTGATCTTTTCCCTATGAACACATGATGAGGTTCTTTAATAGTAGATCAACTTCTGTAGTCAAAATGATTGTACTTCCCTGCACAAGTGTGGCAAGTAAGAGGAGATGATCAATGACTAATACACAAAGAAGTGAATCTTAAAGGAAAGAGAAAGAAATTCATCAGGAAGAAATGCAAAAGACATAAACTAATTAGCCATCTAGGACACTTTTATACATACCTTATATGTATATAAACCATCACCATCATACCAGTATGAAGCAACCATAAGCTTAATAACAGCAGACACAAATAAAAATAATTGTAAGTATATATTTTAAGCAACTATAACATTTTCCTCTTGTGATAAACTATCTTACTTCCAAAATTCTAAGTATATCAACACTTAAGTGTTTGCTTCATGAAGAGGAAAAAATGTTCTAATGCAATCCTTCTGTGTTTACTTTATAAATTATATGCATCAAATCTTGTCAGAGAAACCATTTCCTGACAAAAACTTCATACTCCTTTCAATGAAAAGTACTAGAGCACTTTGCAATTAGACAATATGAAACAGGCTATTTATCAATAACGAAGTCATTTTCATAACTACAGTTTGAAAAGTGAAACAAATTTTTTTCCTAGTAAGCCAAGGAATGATTATAGGATCTCTAAATAGTAATACTTGGTTTCTAAATTATTATCAACTTGAATATTTCTATCTACTTTCTTACTTTAATTCAAGTTACTTTATTTCTTATCCTACCTAGCTATCCACTCACTATTACTTAGTTTACTAACCTTCCAAAGTCACACATTGGCTTTTAATCATGACACCTACCCTTTATGGGCACCCATAAACATTTTAATGCACCTAAATTTGCAAGAAATTGAAAGAATTGAACTGAGTGGTTATCAAAAGATCCTGATACCTTCAAATTGAAGCTTGGTAAAATGATCATTTAAAAATTGGTTATTCTTGTTTTTAATACAAAATGTATTTATGGTGGAGCTACGTGTAGAGAGGCTTACAAAGTTTTACATATAGGCTCTTTGGTCATCACAGCATTATAAAAGTTTTTAAAAACCCTACTTGCAATCTACTTATAATGGCAACATTTATTTCAGTATTCCTAAGATTTAGACAAATCACACAAACACAGTAAAACATTGTTTAACAATGAACTTGGCTTTGTTGTAAGCCCACAGTTTTTGCATATCTTTCAGCAAATCCTAATTAGCTGTCTTTCAACATGCTGTGCACCTGCCCCACAGATAATAGGAGAGAGCATCTGCATAGACGACTGCATTCGGAGGGCAATAAATAAATTACGGGTCAAAATTATTACAAAGCTTTCTCCAAATAAACGCATACCCTCCACAATTCTAAGCTGCAGATGTGAAAAGTACCTAAAGCCCACTCAAATGGTATGATTACAGGGCTGTTTGAGTTTAATAATCTGACTGTAATTCAGGCATTTTCAACAGCTCATTAAAGGTTCATTAATATATAGGCAAGCTTTTGAATTATAAATAAGAAGATCAGAAATCTGCACTGGATGGATTGTACAGTAGTAGCCTCTCTAACAGAACACCACTGTAACACAATGAAGGCTTGACCTGAGAGAATGAGGTGTAAACACAAGGCACTAAGCTTTGTGGCTCCCTCATTTCAAGGATCAAGCCCACGGGACCATGACCAGTTCATCCAGGACTGAAGAGTGGCTTCTGACTACTGTTATTTCAAATCAAGTATGTTCTACATGTGGTCATGAAGGAGACATAACTAAGATCTAGCCTTAGATTATTTCCATAATAAGGCAAGACACACAAAATCCATGTTAATGATAAATAAAAGTTATCATCAAATCATTATTTTGTAAAGAGTACATTATTCAGAATCGCTGAGAAACAAAAAGCTATTACAGAAACTTGAGTTGTTTGATTTTTTGTTCCTTTTTTCTCCTAATGAGAATACCATAAATTGAGGCACCAAATTATTCATAAGCATAGGCCTATAAAATCTCTGTAGTTTTCATCTCTCATAGACTTGTTTTTTGATTCACTTAACTATCACACCACATTCTCAGAGTTTTAGCAGAGTGTCACGTAAGACAAGGACAGATCAGATTTTTTCAGCAGGCCTTGAATTCTTGACTGGTTTGAAACAAGTTGCCATTCTATATTTTCAATTATTTTTACAATTTTCCATAGATTTTCCTTTTTGTCTGTTATTGAAGTAGTAAGTGGGACTATAGCCCAAAGTTAAAAAGCTAATTAATGCAAATACCAAGTTGATTTTCTGTGCTTTCTTCATTAAAAATCAAATCAGCTACAGTTTAAGAAATATAACCCAAATTATAAAGAAGGGAGATAAATCAGATGCATTGCCACTTTTCTCCCCAAACATAAAAAAGGCAAAATAATTTTTTACCCAAAATCCTTAATAAGCAGCAGCTAAAGTAAGAAGCAGAGGACCTAGAAATTAAACGAAGGTCACAAGCTCCATTGTTGTAAGATCTCATTTGAAACAATTACTTTTTGGTTGTGAAAACTGGAATATAATTCAGAATCAAAGTGGAGAAAGACACTGAAAAACCCTCCAAGTACCACTGTGTACTTCTGCTACTGGGTGGAAGGTAGAAGGTTGGGGTTCCCAGATAAACAGTGGGTAGACTAGAGAAAGTTCAGAAGCCAGGCCCAAGTCCAGGGAAAACAGACATTTCAGTGAGCTACGACTGAGAAAGGGGGAAAAAGCTAACTGAATGATAACAGCACATTCTAAAGAAAGATCTGGAATAATATTTGCACCTGAATATCACACTCTCCTTTTTAGATCTAAAGATTTGGTCTGTAATGCAAGGAAGAATCATATTGTTTTGTAAGTATCAGTAGAAAGCAACTGTAAAAATAACTCATTTTTAAAATATTATGAGGAAATAACAGATGATCTGGTTGCCTATCACAGCCCGTGGCCCCAATGCCCATCTCACTCCAGTTCCAAATCTCCTTTTGAGCCAATGTTAGTGTCTAATCCACTGAATATGGCAGTCATATTACAAGCTAATGTCACTTTCACTCCTATTTAAGGTGACTGTGTGGTGTGTGCACGTTTTTCATGTCAGGTATATTAAATATAACACGGCAATGCACTGCACATTTCCACGCCAACCTAGTTGTCACTTTCGCTTGACTCATTCTCTATTGAGGAAAAATGCAGCACTGGGAATTTACAAGGCTTTTCAGTTAAATGGACATAAATCACAGGTTTCATTCAAACCGAATAATCACTGGCCATAAAGAGCTACTTGTCTCTTACCATATATTACAGTGAAGTTCCTGTGAGCAATAATGCAGCCATTCATGGCAAAGAAAAACAGAGCGAGACATTAAGAACTGACATGTAATCCTGTTAGGGCCCTGACGTGGAGAGTGTGGCTGACATTTTTATCATATATGTCCATTTCTATTTGGAAAATCAGAGGAATAAAAATGATTACTTCACTGCCCAAATCTACCTTCCTAAAACAGCCCACTGAGATTTGTTTACATGCTGTGAAACTGCTTACTAGAAATTCATAAATCTAAGATTTTGAAGCATTTCCCCTGATGGTTAAATTGAAGATATGACTAGAAAGATTCCCTATAATGCTTCTCCACACCTCCATTTCCTTCACTTTCAACACATAAACTGTCAATCCATCGCTTTATTACATTTCACCTTCATTATAAAGCTGTTGGCAGAATGCCTGTTTCTAACATACAGCACTGATAACTTTTCTCCAAGCACTTACTGCAAAGCCATCTCATTCAAGAAAGCAAGCACTAATGACCTTTATTAGGGGTTAGATGGAAAGCAGCACGATGCTATAATGATATTATTAGTATCTTGGTCTGTATAGGTACTAGACTCCTGGGCAGAACCTAGTTGTTATTTTCTTGCAGTTCCACGGATATGCTTTAAATGCAAAGAAGCAAATCATTTAAAGGCACTTCTCGAATCACCAGTGCTTTTCTATGCCAGTGTAATTCCCTAGGCTATGACTCCAGCATTTCTGCATCTTCCCAGCAATGTAAATGGCAATGCAGACAATACTTATGGATCACTACTTCTCCCTGGCTATACCACCAATCCCAGACCCATCACAAGTTAAAATGATTTATTTTACCAGAAATAGTGAAACATTTTATACAGAAAAGCTAAACCTGAAATAATGATTTAAGCTATGCTGTTTGGAGTCATCCGAAGTATTCATCACACTTACCGTATTTATCCAGTAATTCATTTATTTACAAACATTTATTAATAAAAAAACATTTATTATATTCTTGCTACTACGTGAAAAGTATGTTCATCTGGGAAGAATCTCCTAAATATCCTTCATTATAGTTTCTCTTTACCCTTCAAGCTTATTTTAGCCGACTGTTTACAGAAAAATCTAAGAGTATGTTGGCTGGAAAAGGCAAATTTTGAAGACTTTCTACTTGCCAATTAGATCTTGCCTCAAGAGACAAGAAAAAAAAGTGAGCCTTGTCACTGTGAAGTGAAGAGCAGGGAAGATGAAGAAGCAGATGGACTGTGCAATAAAAATGCAGAAAGAAGAGTTACATTTTTAAGGCACTTTTTTGTTAAATGGAGCTGCATCTTGTTGGAGCGCTTGATATATAAGCACTGTCAGCTACAGAAGAAGAGAACAGGGCTAGGGCAAGATATGAAGTATGCTATGCTTGCATGAGACAGTGAAAAAAGGATGAAGGGAAAAATGGCCATGTTTCTCACACCTATTAGCACAAAGGGTTACCTGTGCTCTGCTCTTAAAGGAAATTATTAGAAGTAGCCGAGGAAAAAACAGAACGGCCATTTTCTTTTTATGTAAAGGGACAGATGTTCAAACAAAATGCTGTACTGAAGAATTTTTAGGATTGGTAAATATGACAACTAAATTTGAAAGGTGGGGGGCAGGAACCCAGCATTATTTAAAGGGAAAGCCTCCAGTTTCAGAAGGGGGAAAGAATTATAACACTGGATTTAATATCTACAGGTTTTTGTGACCAGTTACTCTGCGTGGTTACCAGTGATCTAATGAACTGGTATGCCAATGATATCCTCAGCTCTCTTCACCAAAAAATGCTAGATGTTTCCACATTTGGATATCCATCAAAACCAATGAGTCCTCTTCTATTATTAATACTCTCATATTATTGTTGAGTGGATCTTCTGAACTCTTCGGCATTCGTTTACACAAACTCTTACTGAACCCCCCACACACCAATTCCCACATTCTTCTCCCTTGACTTTTCTCCCTGCACAGTGAGATTGCCGTGGCACTTCCATTTCCTGTCTTGTCAGTTAAGATCACTGCCATGCTGTGAATGGGAGCACACTACTCCGTGTGCCTGCTCCCTCTAACGCAGAGGGCATCGTGTGAGCTGTGCCACACAGCTGCTTCCCCCACCGCTCCATTGTCTGGAAGACCCAATCTTTCAGACTTTAGTAAGATTTCCTTTCAGATCCAGTTCACAATATAAGATGTTTCTGCCAAAAAGCCAATGTTTTTAGCCCTACTGTTTCTTATGTAGGTGATTTTAATTTCTTATTTTATAGTTGTTAATAGGATAATCCAACAATGTTAGTATTGGATATCATTCTGTTGTTTAGCCTAAAAATTCTCCATTTAAATTCAAATTTAAATGCACATCAAACATATATCCTACATGTCAAGCAGCAACTGTATCTTTCACGAGCTTACTCTCATTTGATTTTTAAATAACCTTATCAACATCATTTATAGATAAGAAAACCAAATGTCTAAGAGGTTAAGTGACTTAAGAGCTAAAGATCATATGGTTAGTAAATATTTAAATAATGATTCAAACACAGATCTCTTTCTGAGATGGTACTACAACTCAAACACCTGGAGAAACAAGCCATAATATTGGATTTTAAATTCACTTTGCCACTTCAGTATAAATAGACTATACTATTGGAGAACATGGCTTTGGAGTCAGAATAACTTGAATTCAAATTCTGACTATCCCTTATTATCTGTATGACCATAGGAAGCCCTCTGGCTCATTCTCTGTAAATAAGGATACAAACAACTCAAGGAATCCTTGAAAAGTTTCAATGACATAAAATACATGAAGTGCCTAATACATGATACATAACTGTCGCTTAAAAAAAAATAGTGGTATTCACTTTAAATCATATGAATTGAAATCTTTTTTTATTAAAATACTACATTTTCTAAAATCAACTATTTACTTCATATCCTCTGTGAAAATAAAACATTACCAAATACCATCCCACAAATACAAAAAATATTAAAGTTTTACCACCTCGAAGTATAATCTAAAACAAATCTGTCCTACAATTATAACAAAATTTTATCTGATTTCTGATAATGTTCTTTACATGGTCAAATATGATTTTTTTCATTGTAGCATTTTTATATATCAAAATTTCCTTACCACATACTGTGCTACACAGATTTATTCTGTGATGTATTTTAATGGTATGTAGTTTTATTGCTTTTAGCTGCCCAATCTTTGCAACCTAGTAAGTTTCTGGTTTGTTCCTTTGCTCTTTTACATTACTTTTACTCTCATATCACTTCAGTAGTACAACGGCAAACTGATGTGTGCTGATGATGAAACACTCATGATAGTTGCTCATTGTTAGTGATTTCTGGCCATGTGCTTCAAATAAGTGCAGAAATCTAGAGAATGGACACGTGCAGAAGAACATCAGAAAATAAATGGTGCTGTAGATTTGTTCTGAAACAAGGACTCTTTTCTCCCTGCAAATGTACTCATTAAGATGTCATAACTGGCTACACAGTGTTCTTGTTAAAATTAACCAAAGCTACACATCCTCTCAATTAATATTTTATAAATCTTTTATTCAAATACTTCACAGATAAAGTAGGCACAATGGCTTATGCCTGTAATTCCACATTTTGAAAGGCTGATGTAGGAGGATTGCTTGAGGAGTTCGAGACCAGCCTGGGCAACAAAGCAAGACCCTTTTTCTAAAAATTTTTTTTAATTAGCCATGCATGGTGGCATGCACTTGTAATCCTAGCTACTCAGGAGGCTGAGGCAGAGGACCACTTGAGCCCTACAGTACAAAGCTGCAGTGAGCTATGATTGTGTCACTGCACTCCAGAATGGGTGAAAGAATGAGACCCTGTCTCTTAAAAAATTCACAGGTAATAAGTATGATATTTTTAAAAACTATACATATAACCTACATATGACATAAAACTTTTAGTCAGAAACTACCAATAGAGAGAAACAGTTCTTTTGGTCATTCATAATTTTTCTCAAATGAAAATACTAGACCCTACTTGAATTTAAAAATACCAAATATACTTATGTGTAAGGTGATCGGTAAATGTCATTCACATGTCCCTCACGACAATAAGAATCCTGCCCCTATCAGATAATTAATCTCATGCTTATCTTTGTATTCATATTCTTTACTGCAGCCATTTTCTTTCCTTTTTCTCTAAAATGTTCAAAAGTGAATGTATAAATTACCCTTCATTATGAATAGCAGATTCCAACAGTTTTCTTTTTCATCTTGCAGGGAAGAATGTCCATTTTATTATTTTTGTAATGCCGAATTATCTTGATGCACAAGCACTGCTCAAAATAGCACGCTTGTAAATACGGCATGAGGGTCATTGACATTCTCGGTACATTCCAATGTAACAGCACAGCATAAAGTTTTATCTGTATTATTATAAAGGACACACACTCAGTTTCATTGAAAAGGCTTTGTGAAGCATAGCATGATTACAGGAAACATGAACTTTACTAGACTTTCCATATGATTTTAAAGTGTACTGGCTCTTTAATATAAATATGACATCTAATTAATGACTAAAAATGGCTTCTATCCTTTACTGTACCATTCGTCTGTATGCATTTCTCTTACAGAGTTTACATTTTACCGTAAGTACTGTAGATATTTTAGTTAATGGTGAACTTTGAAAAAGATATTGGTGCTTCTTATAATAGCATCACATTCATCACTCTCTTCCATTAAAAACCATGTAAGTGTCTGATAAGCACGACCACCCACATAGCATGCAAAGGACAATGGCAAAAAAGCTTTAGCATCCTCACAAGCAGCAAATCATACAAATAAGACTTCCATGTTAACAACACAAAGAATTCGTTTACTTAGATATATAAACAAAATAGCATATTCATAAACATAAAAAGTGGCTGGTTTGATTAAGTAATTCAGCAAAACATTCTAGTGCAAGTTCATTGATAATTTTTCACAAGCTATTTGAGTGATGGATAATTAAAAGCTTAGCCTAAAAAAAAAAATCTATCTTTCATTAACCCTTTAAACAACTAACCTACAGTAGATAAATAAATCCTAAGTGCTTCCAAAATATTTGACCTCTCAAAGTATATCTTGAAGTCATATAGATTTAATTGCCCTCTGATAAAAAATTAATGAGTCAAATTCACTAAAAAGACGCATCAAAACCAAGGTAAAATTGAAAATAACAGCAATTAAATGCAGCATTGCTTGTTAGAACAATTAAAAACACCCCCCACCCCAACCCCAGATTAAAATTTTTTTTTTTCTCATTAGGAAGGTATAAAGGATTAGATAGGGGCATACACAAAAGGGCATATAAACAGTTAATTAGAAAAGTCAATTTAAGGAGAATGAACATTAAGATCCTTGAGAAGCAGAGTAACATAATCAGGTTTTTTCCAGTCACTTAGAAGACAACGTGTAAATGTACATCTTCCCATGTTGCCTAGTTGTGGGAAAAAGTGTTCATAATTCAACCCACTTCTTTGAAGAGGAAATATATACGCATTAATATAAATATGATTGCATATTTATATTAACAATATACAGGTTTCAAAATTGCCTAAAGAAACTCGATTTTAAACTGGGTGTTTTAGGTGGTAAACCATGGAAATGTCAACTTTGATTTGAGCTAACAGAAAGGAATTTAGAGGATGGATAAGCTCCAGGACCTTTGAATTAAATGAAAGACCAGAACACTCCACAGAATGTCTGCAATAACAGTCTCTACAGAAAATTATGAGGAACTACATAAATCCACCCTCTTCCTCTTCACACAGGCTCATTAAAGCTGTACTGACTCTCTGGGCAGCTATAATTCTGCTGACTGATACCCTGGAATCACCCTGTCAATACCCAGTGGTGTGCTGCCTCTCCAACTATCTCTGCCCCTAATATTCCTCTCTTTGATGGGATTTGCTGACCTTTAATCTGATGCTAGTTTACTCTCATCACTGAAGTGTAAGTCGGAGAGCAATAAAACGGCAACCTCACTGATTCAAAAGGGAGAGCTAAAGCCTGCTAACTGTGAATCTAACCTTTCATAATGGCTCCCTCTTAAAGGAGGAAGCATGAAGTGGAAGGCAGCTAAAACAAACAATGTGTAATGCTGAGCACAAGATTTATTAGAATCCCTTTTGCATGGGTATTACGAGAGGACACAGGGCTGTAAACAAGAGATACACAAATATTTGCAAGAAAGCCCAAAGGTTTGGTCAGAATATCCTTCCATACCAACATAAATCTCCAACAAGAGCTATGTTATAGGAAATCAAGCCGGGTTAGATGAATGAAAAAACTGGGGATGACTCTAGGTGGATGTAAACAACATTGGAGTAATAAAATCATCATTAAAAAGATGTGCTTCTTTGATGAGGTATGAGATGGTAATAACTGAAAACCAAAAACTCACATTCATAATAGGTTCTAGGGAATTGAAAGAGCTTGTGGAAATTAAATGCTTCCAAATAATTTTCAGTATAATATCAAAGGTAGGTAAATAATAAGACATCACATTTATTGTTTTCTATATGCTAGGTACTACTCAAAGTACTTTACCTGTATTAACTCATTTAATCATCTCAACATCCCTAAGAGATAGGTACTACTATTAAGCCCACTTTAATTACCATGAAACTGAGGCACAATGTCATTAAATACAGTGCTCACAGGTCACACAGCTAGAAGGTAAAAAAGGCCAGGATTTGATCCTGGATAGTTCAGCTTTCCAGTCTGAACTCTTTACCATCTCTTGTGCATACTGTGTTATAGAATCTAAAAGACAAAGTAACTACTTTACAGAGCATTCACTTTCTGTTTTCTTTTTGTATCTTTAAGAGTTGTTCTGGGTCTTCTTTTTGTTTTAAATCCTGCCTACAAGACCCTTAGTTAATTTGTGAACTTTCATTCACTACTTACTTCTTTTTTGTTTAGTACCAAACAAGGATTTTGAAGATATAAAGGAAAGAAATACCATTGTATGAATAACATAGTATTCTACAATTTTATCTTTCTCCAAATTAGTCTCTTGAGGATTACCACCAGGTGTACTATGTATTTTCACAAAATGTTGACTATTAGTAAAAAGTGAGCAACTATTAATTTAAAAATTTAAAAAAATGAAGTTCAAATGTGACATTTTCAAAGTGTTAAACTGATTTATGCAAAGAAACACAAGTGTGTAATTCCATATTCTCAAATGGCAGCAAATTCTGGCCACTGTTAAAATGATTTAAAACTGGGATTTAGTTTTTGTCCTTCTTCTTTTTTAAAAAAAAAATAACAGGTCTCTTGAGATTTCAACTATTTAGCTAATAAGCTCGATGAGCCTTAACTGAATCACAAATACATACAGTTTAGCTTAATTATCAACAACGGGTACTAATTAAATAATGTCACTTTTTACCTGCTTGCACAAAGACTATCTTTAATTTTAAATCTATCTGATAAACAAAAAAAGAGAGCTCTTTCAGGTTGCAGAACACGAGTCTATATAAAATATACACTAAGTGCCAGAGCGTAAACAAAGCGGAAGTTATTGCATAACAAATCTTTTCTAATTCTCTTGGGGAAAACAGAGTCTGACAATATGAGGTTCTAACAGGTGGTGCAGATAGCAGAAGAATTACTTATTCATTCTACCAGAAAGAAAAAGAATAAAAAGCATAATTTAATATATAATTTATGTTTACAAGTGTTATTGTTAAGAGTTACAGTGTGCTTTACAGATTACTTGGTCTGCTTCAAGTTGACATGTATCATAGAACAAGCCTGAAGGGTCTTCACAATATGTACAGTAATTAACACGTCATTAACACATTAACTAATACACATTCAACATCATCAATGTTAATAGCATAATAATTAACTTATTGTACACGGCACATAGCACCCCCTGACACTTTAAAAAATAAATTTGGAAATGCATACTTTCAAATATTTAAAAAGGTATCAATTCACTTTGAAATATTTTCATCAATAAACATTTTTATATGTGTGCTGTGTGTGTTTTAAATGAGGCATATTTAGTCATGGAACAAATTAAATCTATACCTGATTCGAGCTGTACTGGTACAAAATACAAAGAACAAAGACAAGCCTTACTCTGTGAAAGAACTAGTAATGCATTAAAAATTAATACTTGGCAGGTCAAATCTGGATACTCTCTGCTGAGGACAACCAATATTAATGAATCAGACCTCAGAGTCATTGTCTAGGATCCCAAAGGAAACAGTAATGCGAGTACAACAAATTCTTCTCAGAAGAGAAAATTCTGTAAAACTACTTAACAGACTATAACTGGTCAATACTCTAATCACAAATATGTTAAATCTTACAAATCTTACAATCTTTTTCAAATATGCATGCAAGCCAGGTCCAATTTAAACTAAAAATTAAGTTTCAGTTTAGATTTTTATAATAAACGTTTTTTACACAAATACTTGTTTCATTATTAGCCTCTCTCCATATAATAACCATTTTTCTTTTTAAAAGTTCTGTTTTATTTCTATAATAGGTATAAAAGATACAAATAATGAATTCTTCAAGGAACAGAAGACTTGGGCAGCGCCTGTGGCTCAGTGGGTAGGGCACCGGTGCCATATACCGAGGGTGGTGGGCACCTGTACTCCCAGCTACTTAGGAGGCTGAGGCAAGAGAACTGCCTAAGCCCAGGATTTGGAGGTTTCTGTGAGATGTGATGCCATGGCACTCTACCGAGGATGATAGAGTGAAACTCTGAAAAAAAAATAAAAAGAAAGAAAGAAACAGAAGAGTTGAGTTTCTCTAACAATGAAGATGACACAATTAAAAGAAAGGCAAAGAAAACATAATATTGGGTGTCATGGTTCTTGAAACAAGGGTCCTGACAGATCAGGTAGCTACTTTTCACAGTTAATTTGGAGAACTCTGAGTAGAAAAGTAACAAAACAATAGTGCAAAAGAATGAGACAACAAAAATAAACACACTTAGATAGTCTACCACATGACCACGTGGACTCAGATTAGTTACTAGACTATTTTGTAAATAACATTCTTCAAAACTATTATTGTAAGACTCTAGAAAACATGTAACTAGTTAGTTGGTTCAACTAATTACATAGGATACCCAATTGAATGGACACACAAATTCTTTTTTTTTTTTTTTTTTTTGAGACAGAGCCTCAAGCTTTCACCCTGGATAGAGTGCCGTGGCATCACTGCTCACAGCAACCTCCAATTCCTGGGCTCAAGCGAATCTCCTGCCTCTGCCTCCCAAGTAGCTGGGACCACAGGCGCCCGCCACAACGCCCGGCCATGTTTTGGTTGCAGCCATCGTTGTTGTTTGGCGGGCCGGGGCTGGATTCGAACCTGCCAGCTCAGATGTACGTGGCTGGCGCCTTAGCCTGCTGAGCCACAGGCGCGGAGCCAGGACACTCAAATTCTTTTCCATTACTTTATATTCTTTTCAGTTCAATCTTCCTTTAACTCATGGTTTCATTCAACAAACCTATAAGTACTCACTATATGCAGTATTAAACTATAAAATACACATACATAGCTGTTTGACAGAAATTATTGATCATAACTCTTACTAACTTCAGATTCCATTAAGAAACACCCATTAGAAATGCAATTTTAAAGTACAATTGCTATATTTTAAATAAATTAGCATGCTATCCATTAAAACTAGTTGTATACAAATACCAAATAACAGATCTACAAATGCCCTCTCTAAATAAAATGCACTTACTTTAAAACATGAAATTTATCATATGTTATTCTTTATTTAAATCACGTTTGTTACTAGCTAAGTTTGTTCTCTGTGATATTACTTATTGGTGGTAACAGGCAGATATCACACCACTGTAGATGAGAAAACTAGTGAAAACACAAATTTACAATTATGCTGAGGTCACCTTATTTTAAGTTTTCTTCCAGTTTTAATATTCTATAATTCTGTGATAGCATCAAATAACCTTTAAAAACTACATAAACAAAGAAAAAGAATTTTAAGCCATATTTTAGGAAAAGATTTAATGACTCCCACTTGGCATCTATGGTACTAATAGTTCTCTTAATTTTCATTAGAGAAAGAATAAATTATAGTTTAATCCTTGAACAACAAAATATCTCCCTATCTATGGGATGAACCTGAAAGCAGAATACCCCACTTTTAAGCTTTTAGTTTCCAGGTATCACATTGAACAAATGGTCAGTTATCTGACAAAATACATTTCACATTCAGCATATTGCTTGGTAGGTGCATCTCTGTTTAAAAGGCATCAAGTCATACTTGGGGAATTAGTATTATGATATAAATTATATCACGAGCACATAACTAGGATGAGACTCAAGTGCTTTGACTACATGTCTTTGTGTTTTGTTTGGGTGTAAAACCACCTGCCTGTACAGACTACACTGTGGGTGAGCTAACATCAGCAGTTTGTCCTGGGGTCATCTGTACTGCATACAATTATGCTGAGGTCACCTGGGTTATTTACGAAGCCTTAAGTTTTAAACTGTCATTAGAATATTGTGGCCAGATTTTAACAATATAGCAGCGCTTCTAATGATCTTAAGGTAATTCACTATTCAGACCCCAAGCAAAAGATGCAAATGT
Organism: Perodicticus potto; assembly: GCA_963574655.1. Taxonomy (NCBI): domain Eukaryota; kingdom Metazoa; phylum Chordata; class Mammalia; order Primates; family Lorisidae; genus Perodicticus; species Perodicticus potto. Next base: position 32,748 of record CAUYRH010075199.1, read on the forward strand.
AGCACTGAAAGCTCCTTATTAAATACCCACAGGCTACATCTCTGTACAATAAGTGGTCCAGGTCTTTTTAGAACATACTAATTAGATGAACAGAGAATCAGAAAAATGCAAAACCAGGTCATGCAGCAAAAATGGTGAAGTGTTTTTTAAAAAAGGGAGGGAGATAAGAAAAGCATACCAAATTAACTCTATTCCACCATTATTAAAAATTATCTACAATAAGGAGGCAAAATAAATCATGTCAGGTCAATATTTGACTCACCCAATTTAGGGTGGATATTGCTATTAAAGTTAAGTTTTAAGTTTGTTGTCAGAGATATGCTTAACTGATGATACAATACTATGAATAATACATTAAGCAAAAGCCCAATCTAAAATTAAATTTGCCTTGGGTTATCTCCCATTACTATAAACATTCAGAATTATTCTTGTATATAGATGAAAGCTAATATCAAGAAAATACTTTTGAATGGCCGAGTGTTGTGGCGGGTGCCTGTAGTCCCAGCTACTTGGGAGGTGGAGGCAACTCACTTGAGCCCAGGAATTGGAGGTTGCTGTGAGCTATGATGCCACAGCACTCTATCCAGGGTGACAGCTTGAGGCTCTGTCTCAAAAAAAAAAAAAGAAAAGAAAATACTTTTGGGGGGGTTTCCTCTTTATAGTTACATATACAGAGTTGTCAAATCTACATGACCACAGTTTTACAGAAGATAATAGCCCCTATTCTTAAATACTTCTAGACAACCACGTGTACAAATACATTTAATAGAGAAATATTACATTTCTCATTTAAGATGTATTAAAATTCAAATAATTTACTTTCATATGTAGTGCTTAGAAAAGTTATCTTTTTGTTTTTAAAAATCAAGTTTCCCTGTTCTAATCCTAACTCTGTAGGAACTAGAGAGTGGAAGAGAGTCTAGTATAATGTTCTGGCAATGAGGAACTGAAATTGACACCAAATGACCAAAATGGTACCAGACACTATTAACTTCATTTTGAAGCTGTAGGATTTCTGCTCTATTCTCCTCTCTTCATATATCCACTCTCCGACAATGTTATCTCTCTCTCTTTATCATCTAAAGAATATGGAGAAAATAAACTAGATGAATATGACATATAAAACTATCACCTCATATTTTTTAAAAAATAATTTAGCTTCCTTAAAAGCATTTCAGAAACATTCAACACCGTGGGTATTTCTTTTATTAAGCAATTCACTAGAGAAAAATACCCCTTGATGTCAACCTGAGGTAGCAGGGGTTGTTTTGGTACCAATCAGTTCCACATTCAAACATTTCTATTTTATTACTTATGTGTTATTTTAAAAGGCTTAATGTTTTACATAAATTAGCCATCCAATATAAACAACGAATATGTATTCATTAAAAAGTACACATATACTTTAAACAACTTTAATATTCAATATAAAATAACTATAAATAATATCCAAAAGGAAGTACTAAATCAATCTGCTACTGCTTAAATTTATAAAGTTTGTAGCACTAGACTGAGAGTCCAAGGATCTGTGTCTTCATAGCACAGCTGCTATACTATTCGGTTGTATGCTCCTAGCCAAGTCATGCCTCCCCACTTTTCCTCATCTAAAATATGAGAGGATTGAGCTACATATTCCATAGATTTCTCAACCAGTTCAGAATTTAGTTAGGATTCTCTGATATTATAACTATAAACTATAGTAAGTGGCCTAGTAATTCTGAAATAGACCTTAAAATTAAAAAGGACTTTGAACTTATTTTTTCCAGAGGTGAGGTCCCACTATGTTGCCCAGGCTGGGCATGAAAAACATATTTAATCTCTAATGCAAATCTAGATCATCATTACAGTAAATTCCCTGAAATTTAAGTAGGATCACCCTCTAAAGGAGATTGTGGAAGATTCTGGTAAAACAAATTTAGGCTGTATTGCGGAGGAAGGGGTAGGGGTGGAGAGTAGGAGTAAGAGAAGCTCCCAACTAATAAATTTTATTCTAATAACTCAAAAACTGTCTTATGAGCTCAAATCTATCTTTTCTGGCTAAAAGACCACAAGTCCAAAGAACCAAACTGTAAGCAAAAACATCATCATCTATCTATTCCATAATACTTATTTGCAACTGACTTGAGGCTCAAGTTAAAATTCTTGTATAGGCCACTATATTTAAAAGTCCAAATACATTAAAGAACGCTGTATTTTGGTGGCGCCCATAGCTCAGTGGGTAGGGCGCCAAGGCTGGTGGGTTTGAACCCAGCATGGGCCAGCTAAAACGACAACTGCAACAACAACAACAAAAAAGCGTTGTGGCGGGCACCTGTAGTCCCAGCTACTTGGGTGGCTGAGGCAAGAGAATCTCTTGAGTCTGAGAGTTTGAGGTTGCTGTGAGCTGTAACGCCATGGCACTCTACCCAGGGCAACAGCTTGAGACTCTGTCTCAAAAAAGACAAGAATGCTGTATTTTGTAAAAATTCATAAAACGGTTGTTCTGTGTAAGTGAATGATCACTGAAATAGAAGTAACTCATATTAATACCTTAATTGTTATATGAATTATTAAATAAGTCTATTTTAAGATTCATTTGCAATACTTGGTCCCTAATTAGGGCTTAGTTGTGGACTAGTGGTAAATATATACAAATGATAATTCTGGCCATGTCCAATACAGAGTAAATACAAGTATTTCTATGGAAACCTCCCATAAACTTTAATGCTATGTCTTACTAAGGTCTAGTACTTTGGAATCAGATACCCTGAAATGCAGTTTTCCCTACATAAACTACAAGTACAATAAATTTCAGTATGTGGTTTCTGAAGACATGTGAATACATTTTGGTATGTGTGACATTTAGACCTCTAACTAATTTGTTGAACATGATTCGAATATTTTAAAGCAAAATTATAAAAATACTTGCCAGAATGAGATAACAGTGATAATTCTGATAATCCAGAAAAGACTTCATCAATTCATATTTACATCATTTGCTGACCCAAAATGTACTCTATTTTACTTTTTCTGGTACTCTCAATAAGGTTTTGAGTTTGATTGGATGGTACCATGTATAACAAGACAACTATTAGATAATTTTTTTTTGCCCTCAAGAAGCTATTCTAAATGAATTAGTCTTCCACAAATTAATGAATTCATATTTTAAGATGCATCTGCAAAATGTCCTATCATTCCAGTGCTAATTTTCAACCTAGTTAAGAAATGTTAGCCTAACAGAAAAAAGAAACCAATGGGGGATGAGTGTCATATTTGCACAGAAAATTTTTCAAAAGACATGTGACTATAAAGTCCATATGTACTAATTTTGACATGACAATGTATTTAAGTAATTTTATTATGCATATTTCAAAAAGTCAGTAGCATTTAGATACATAGTATTTAACTACTGGAACCTTTTAAACAATGATTAAATTTTTAAAATCACATTAAATTACATGTAATTTCTTAAAATCAATTATAGATATAGATGAATAGGAAAGGAAAGAGTTAATATACTAATTACAGTAATTAAGAGTTGCCAATTTAATTATAGCTGGGGATATGTGTGCTCTAACATTTGTTAGAGTGTAAAAAACAAACCTTTAATGCAGAGACTTTGTTCACAAACATCTAATGGAGACCTCCTCTACCTCGTTCTGCGCTTCTCTGATGACACAACAGCAATGGGTTCAGATTGAAGAACTTGTCAGCAATCAGGCAGGAGGAGGCTAATTAGCTTGCAGGTTAATGAGTGTGATGGCTCTTGACAGCTTTTTGTTACAGCCTCTTCTGTATTTAAACAATAAATGATTACTTATATGCAGTTGAGACATTCTAACTATAATAGCCAAGCACACACTTAGTTTTATAAGTATAAAATCAATTCCTTTGTTTCTAAATCAAAAATATAAAATTTGCATTAGTTATAACTCTACCACATTATCACAATATGCTGGAAAAGAAAATGGGCATTTAAAGAAAGGTAATAAATATCCTTTTGTAGAAGTATGCCCTTTCAGTTGAAAATTTCCACTGAAGGGATGCCTGGTAGGCAACATAATTGGAATGCTGAATAATAATTTAAATATGGCAGCTTTTTAGTTATGTGCAAGAACCTTCCTTTCAAAAAACTTAGAGAAGATTTCTGTCTTCATTTTTTATTCTAAGTTTCTTTCTCTATTAAATAGGTATACATGGGTCTTTATGAAAGTTTTGAGATACACAAAAAGTCAAGAAACATAAAATCTGCACAGATGGAAACAAATGAAACCCTGCCAGGCAACACCAATAAACTAAGCAAGTTGAAACTTGAACGGTGAATCAGAAAGGATGCTGTGGACTGTGTTTCTTGGAAGTGAAATAATGGACCATAACACAGTCTGTCTTCAAACTTATGTATAAGGTACACATAGAGAAAGGAATCTCTCTCTGCTTACCTTGGCGGTTACTAGGGATTTGAAAACAGGTGGTGAATTAAGGAAATAGCTCTATTGAGAGATTAATCCATTTCATCAGCCAGTGGAGAAGGAAATAAGAACATTTTTACAGCATCTCCATAATCCATATATTTAGTGGTAACAGAAATGCCTTAATAAAAGCGCCAAAAAAAGAAATAAGTGAGTACTTTTTGTAGCAGTTTGATTTACTTTGTAAAGTAGCAAGTATTAAAATCTAAGTAGTCTGATTTTTATGTACATGGGAGGAAAATGGTATGTGTCCAGGAAAATCTTATCTGAGAAATAAATTGAACTTTAGTTGTATAATATCAAGGGGAGGTTATTTCAATATAATATTCATTGTTCCCTAGAAATTTGAGCATAGACATGGAAGAAACACCTGCTGAGATTCACACTGCTTTCTAAATTATTTTGTATGCATGAAAATATTATTTGTGTACCTTCTCACTGCTGTATGATAAACATTTGAATAAAATAAGAAAGTAATGAAAATTTCAAATATGTACCTTTCTAATGTACTTTTTTATGTTTAAGAATATAAAGTATTATATCCATCACAATTATGGTAGCCAATAAATAACTGTGCCTCAAATATCTTTAGTATACCTGGACAGATTTAGTGGACAAAAAAGGAAACTAGTATAAAAACTGAAAGTTTGTTGTAGAGTTAAAAGCTCCAAGTATAGTGAATGCCTATAATTTCTAAGGACTAACAGAAAATGTAAGTTCAAATTCTGTGATCAGTCTGTCACTTTCACTTAGTTATTTTAAATAATAAATCCTTAGGGTCAGACTATAAGTATGTTAAAGTTTTTCTATCAATTGTGTGCTACTTACACATCTGAATTCTGTAAACTGTGTGTGTAGACAATGTATGAAAATACAGGTTTCTCTGTATTATGTGTACATTCTTAAATAGTAAATACACATTAATTAGCTTACAAGTATTTCTCATCATACGTGCAGCCTACTGCACATTTTATAACTTATATCTCTAAGCAGGTTAACAACAGTTCTGTAGGCCCCAAAGATCATAACTAATGCTGTGCTAAATCTAGGTGGATACATAAAGACAAACTTTTCTCAAGTTCTTACCCAATTAAATTTTAGAGATTCAAAATTTTCTGTGAATTATATGATTAATTCCAACCTAGTGGCTTTTTTAGGGAGACTGACACCTAGCCAAAATCACAACCCATTCCGCCTGTTTAAATGAGAATATTCCTCAGTCTGAAAAATTATTTATAGAGATTTTTTACTACCCTTGTATACTGCAATGTTATTTCCTTTCCCACACACTAGCAAAGTCCATTTTCACAACTGCTATAAAGCGGCATGTTCACAGCTAGTAAAACAACTCAATAAATAGCCTCACGAAGCTATAGCTGTCTCATATCCTTTCCTCAATAAAAACAGAGGTGAACTGCTTATTTTCAGCAGCACACTATAAGAAGACAGAAGCATTATGACTGCTCATACATTCTGACTATCATTTGCCACAAGCTATATCTGTCAGCATTAAATAAAGCTGCATTATAAATGTAAACAAAACACCCACATCTACAAAATGAGCTGTCCGCCATGGCTGTAGGCATGAATTGAACCCGCTTATTGACTCAGGTTGCTCTTTTTATTTATTCTTCTACAAAGACATGCATTTACTTTACCCTACCAGCACACTAGGTTTCAAAAAGGCAACTAGTCTTGTGCTACAGCAAAAAAGGCACATGTTGAGAACACATATCTTAATGGGAATAACATTACATGGGCAAACATCAACCAATTAGTTTTTTAAAAAGTTATTTTAAAAGGTTATCCCACATCAAAACACTAAATCATCAATAATCTGTGGACTCAGTCCTCTAAACATGTACTTATAAACTACAACAAGGTAATTTACTATCAAAAACAATAGAACTTGATTTTCAAATATTTAATTAAATGGGTAGAATGATACCATACAACTATCCCATCCTCCACAGCTTGGTTATCCACTGATGAAGTCAATGGCTTCAGTAGGGAGCTAAATACTCAGGGAATCCAATAAGGCAGGGTACAAAATTAATTTAAGCTGCCAACACAAAATAGTTTCTGTAAAAATGAACATACTATTTACAAAATGCCTTTTGTACTTTTCAAGTGTTTTATGCTTAGTGCAACTGAATGTAGCAATGATGATATACTGCAGAGTAACTCAAATTTTGTGAGCTTAAAAAAATTTCACCAGTTTTTTTTTTAATTCCAAGGAGTTAATAGATTATTCTGAAGCAACTATAGTAAGTTCACATTCTCACTTAGACTGTTTCAAAAAAGCAAAGAGGAGGTTCTTTCTCTTTATTATTGTTTTATCACAGGACATGATGTTAGGGAAGTAGACATCTAAAATACAGATAGACTGGATATTCTAACAGGTGGCTGCTCATCAAGATTTTAGTCTGTTCTAGGCTTGTTTTGAAAAGGACCATCATCATGCCAAATCATGACAAATGAAGGTATGTTTTGAAGACATTCATTACAGAGCTAAAATATACAACATACAAAACACCAATACACATGCATTACAATAAAAATGAAATACAGCATTCTTTCAAACCAGCACACAGGGCTCTTCTGAATACTTGATCAAGGAATCATTCAATTAGTTTTCTTCACTAAACACTGATTGCTCTGGGTTTGTGTAAACAGAACTAGATTAAAAATATGCCTGGGCAGCCAGAAACCTCTGGACAGATTTCTAGACTACAGAAGATCGAAGATATGCAGAGGCCAGGTAGTCCAAAGCGGTTTGCATTTATTCATCACCTGTTGAGCACCTCCAGAATCACTAAGAGGTCTGAAAGTGTATACTTTTGTCTCTAAGTGCAAAATGGTCCACGGATTAAAATCCAGATTTTAAAAGCAAACAGAGGCAATGGTTAAAATATTAACATACACTGTCACAACTTATGCTTATGTAAGACATCATACCCTAAGAAAGAGAAAGCATAAATGTTCCTTTGCTTCTCACTTCTCCTTTGATGGATATTAATTATTACTGCTTTTCCTTTCTAAGATAAGCTTGTTAACAAGAAAACAACTAAGGCTTGCTTACAGCTGCTATCCATTGGGTAGGTTGCATCGTTGTTTATGCTGTTTACAGAAAAAAGGGAAAATCAGTACAAAGAAATAGTATGGAGTAATTAATGTATTGTAGTGTTGTAATTTCCACTTTCTACCTCCATTTAAATAAAATAAAGCTCAGTAATGCCAGCGTAAATCAGGAGGAGCCACAGGGGAGCACAGTGAGGCAAAGACATTAAAGCCAAACCAAAGCCCTTCTTCACCCAAGCTACTATTATTATTACTTGTGCAAAGCAAATATTCAGCCTCCAACCCTAAATCATTTCAATTCCTATTTCCAAGTATAATTTAATCTTTTTCAGCGACACTTGATGCTTACTTCATCACAGCATAATGACAGATTAAAAAGTTGTTGAATTAAATATTAAAGAGGACTTCAGGCAGTTCTGCATTTTTAAGGAATAACACAGATTGGGGATGAAATGAGAAGCCCAAATGCATATTTTATACCAAAAGGAAAGAATACATATATTTTTCCTTCAGGCCACCTACTTTGTAATAAAACACAGGGCAGGTTTTTATTTAGTGCATAAAAATGTGAAATAGTATCATAAGCTTCATATCACTGTAATTTGGCACCACAGAATGATGTCAAACCTAATGATACTATGTAAGAATATGATTTTCTTGGTGAGTACCCTACATAAGTATCTAAAAAATAAGTATATTCATAATTCGTTACTTTTGTATTCTGATTTTAAAAATTATTTGTGATGTGGAAATTTATCCCAGAGATAAAAAAACTCACACACAGAATCAAAAGCAAATCATTATGGAAATGATATTATAATACAAACTGTTTTGAGTAGGTGAAAAAAAAGTTGAGCCATATTTGTAAATACAGTTCCAATTACAATGCTGATTGAACTGTTAGGCCTAATTTTGGAAACACACATTAGATCCAAGTAAAATTAAAAGATGAAATGTCGTAATTGGACCTCAATTCTTAAGCAGAATGGAAACAGAGTCAAAATATAAAAATTTGGAAGTTTATTTAATGCATATAATGATACACAGACATACACAGTTAAAATTCCAAGAGTCTATGGATCACTAAATTTGGTATATGTTTTTAATTTTGTTGTTTTTAAAGAACAAAGGTTTTTTCTTCCTGAAGCTTAAAGGTAAACAAACTTTTAAATTCTTCTTTCATTGTGAATTCAAGCAATTTAATAGGGGAAAAATGAACTCTACAAACATTTTATTCTATTTATATAACATCAAATTCCAAACTTATGTACATACATACATACATACTTTTTTACACAATGGTTATAAGTATCTATTATCTTCTCTGCTTTTTCATTTTCATTTACTTGCTAACAATATTGTCTATTTGATTGAACTTCATAAAATGGCCATTTTGTAAGTCAAAAATGGTCAGATAACAGCAATTTCTATGATTCAACATTCATTTTAGAAAGTTTCATCTTAATATATTTTCACTTGAGAAAAGATTACCTACGATAGTATGTTTTAAGTAATTAGAAGTGAATTTAAAAATATGTACTATATGAAAGGATCAACATTTTCCTTATAGGCCAAGGTAGCAAATGACATTTGTTTTCAAAAATAGTTCATTGTTGGAACAAGTGCATACTACAAATATCAGAAGAGCATATTGCACTTTTTTTAAAGTAAAACATTTTATCAATTTCACATACAGAAAGAAAGAAAAAGATAAAGGCACAAGACTATTTTCTTCAGAAATTATGCCTTTGGGTGGGTTTTAGACCCACTGGCGGTAGAGAAAGACTGACATTGGGCATAACACTGGAATGGAGCTAACTGCCATCAGAGCCAACAACTACACATGGCCTTGAGAGGATGGCCTAATTCCTTTTGGAAAAACTTTTGGTGTGATTGGTCCCAGCTGAATGGGGCAGGATTTAATTATGAAATGCCACATCCATAACCCTTTATTTTAAAGTATAAAATATTACCATAGAATTGTCTTAAAAATTCTTTTATTAAACTTTCCAAATCTCAGTACTCTATTGTTCTGCTGACACAGATACTTGGCTAGTCATTCCCTCCAAGCATACAGTTTTAATTCCACGCAATTTGATGTATTAATATAAACTACACTGTAGAAATAATGTAATCTTTCCTGATATTCTTTAAAAGTACAGAAAGACCATTTAAACAACATACCAACAACTGTACCACGTATTACTACAAAAAATCAAAAGAAAAACAGAAATGACAATTAAAAAAAAAAAGTACAGAAAGAATAGAGAAAATACCTCCATCCTCCCAGCCTCAGTACTTCTTGACGAAGCCAAGTGTGTGTGTGTGTGTGTGTGTGTGTGTGTGTGTGTGTGTGTGTGTGTGTGGCGGGGGGGGGGGCGGGGGGGGGGTGTGGGGGGAGGTATAAAAAACAAGAGAAATTTTTTATAATCTAAATATATAAATAAAATAAAAAGAAATA
>CAUYRH010075203.1:0-18238 GCA_963574655.1 Perodicticus potto
TTAAAGGCAAAAACCTATTCAAAACCATAAAACAGATAACAAGAACTTGTGAGACATGTCAGAGGAACAATCCTTTAAATCACCATCTGGCTCCCCCAGGTATGCAGAGACACGGTAGATATCCAGGTGAAGATTGGCAAATGGATTTCACTCATCTTCCTAAAGTACATGGCACACAATATTTACTGGTATTTGTAGATACTTTTACTAATTGGATTAAAGCATTCCCTTGTAGGATGGAAAAGGCCCAGGAAGTTGTAAAAGCTTTAGTACATGAAATCATCCCTAGCTTTGGACTTCCTCGAAGGTTGCATAGTGATAACGGGCCAGCCTTCAGGGCAACAGTAACACAGGGAATACCTAAAGCTCTGGGCATTAACTATCACTTGCACTGCTCTTGGAGGCTCCAACCCTCTGGGAAAGTAGAAAAAAATGAATGATACAATCAAAGAACAGTTACGAAAGCTAACTCAAGAAACTCACCTCCCTTGAACTAAATTACTTTCCATTGTTCTCCTTAGAATAAGGAATTTACCTCAGAAACTTGGTTGTAGCCCACTTGAATTATTATATGGGAGACCCTTTCTAATGAATGATTTATTACTAGATCTAGAGACTGTAGAATTAGTAAAACATATCACTTCTTTAGCTAAATTTCAACAAATCCTTAAAAACCTCCTAACTACATTTTCGCATTCAACACTGAAGGAACTTTTCTCTCCTGGAGATCTAGTCATGATCAAAACTCTTCCCTCTAATTCGCCTTCTCTAATCCCAACTTGAGAAGGCCCCTTTCCTGTTATTTTGTCTTCTTCTACAGCTGTTAAAGTTATGGGAGTCGTTTCCTGGATACATCATTCACGAGTAAAATCCTGGAACCCTCCACCTTCTATGGAAGCAGACAATGAAGACAGCCAACCACAGTCCACCTACACTTGTGAGCCAAGGGAAAGTTTAAAGTTATTATTTAGGAAACAGCAAGAAAAATACTAATATGGTTTTCTTTTAGCATCACTGAATGAGTGCTTCTGACCTGACACTGTCCTACGGCTGCCTTTGACTGATTATACTAATCAGATTTATATTTTCCAGAAATGTCATCAAGCCACACAAAGATGGTTCTGGTCCATAAACCCCTGTATCACTCTCCCTCCAGAAAACCCTAACTGCCCCTTCTATCATCGCCCTATTCAGCAGGAAGCAGTTAGATCGAGTCTTCGCCCTTTTTCCCTCACAGCAGTTAGAGTTTCCACTTGGACAGGGAGAATTGATGCAGGACAAGGTGGCCCCATGACCTGCTGCCTTGGCCCTGGTGGTGCTGATGCTGTGGTGGATGGAGGAACCAGCTTGCTGGAAGGGCCGGACACCTGCAGGGGAGACACTGGCCACCTTGCTGTCTCCTCCCTGTGCTCTTCTGGCTAGTTCATTTCATGGATGGTACCTTGCTGTCTCCTCCTCGTGCACTTCTGACTGGCTAATGTCATGTCAGTTTCCAGGGCCCACACCCTAAGAGTTCTGGCAAAACAACCTCCTGGGACTATATAAACCCCTGAGCAGAGAGCTCAAAGACAGACCTCGGCTGGACCTCGGAGAGGGAGTAGGAGAACTCGTTCCCCTCCTGGGTCCTCTCTGCCAGGAGGTTTGGTTCTTGTAGTTGTGTAATTCTGTTTCTGTAAATAAATCCTGATTTACCACTACTCCTGTGGTCCATCGATTCCTTCTTCGAATACCCGAGACCAAGAACCTGAAACTCCAGTATCAAAATGATTGCAATAAAGAAAGCATCCTAATAGTATATGATATGATTAAATTCCGTGTTTAAAAAACGTATAGAAATTCCTCATAGAATTAACAGAATATACCCTAGTGGAGGTAAATAAAGTAATTCCACACTGAAGAACTGGGATATGTAAATGGAAAAAGGGAAAAGCTAGGAAAACTAGAGATGTGTGTCAGGAGGATCAAATAAGTTTAGTTAGACTGGGGCGAGGTTCATGAAGAGTGGCTTTAGGAAACAATATTGAAAAAGATAAGCAAAGCCTTTGCCATCTTAAGGGAAGTGCTGAGTGTCACAATAAAAAGTATTTTACCTGGTATTTCCCAGTGCATATTGGATGTCTTTGTGGTAAGTGATTATCTTACAGCTGGGGGTGCTGTGCGTTGGTTTCACAGCTTTACAGGTTTCAAGGAACTTTGTTTGTTTGTAAGAAGTTATTGACCATTAGAAAGTTTGTTTTCTTTTAAGTGATTTGATGAGACCTCAATCTTGTTACCATTGAATTCCTCAGTCCTAAGGTATGTTTTGTATGTCCAAAAGTATGATTTAAATATATTTTTCTATAAGATGGGAATATATTAAAATTGGGAAATTGTAATATAAAATATGAATTCTCTCCCTCTACCAAGTAAAACATTATTAGGAGAGATTATACCACTTGGCCAGCATTCATCTATGGCTACTCGAGTCATCTCAGTGAAGCTGACTTGTGTTAGCACTTTGAATAAGGCGTATAGTATATGGGTATTCGAGTTCACCAGTTTCCAACTAATAACTTTAGTGATGTACTTCATGTGCTTAGTTTCATAGATATTAAAACCTTCTTCATCAGACTGTGGAGATTCAGTTCCATTTCCTAACGTATGAGCTTCCAATATATTGGTCCAAATTGAAACAAGGCTGAAGCAAATAAGACCATTTTTCACTGAAAGTAAGGACCTGAACTAGAATGATAAAAGAAGCAAAACAGGGTGGAGGTGAAAAGCCAAAGTTCAGAAGTTACCATTACATTGTACTTCAGAAGTTATGACTTAATAGATTGCTTGATTCCGGAGTTAGAGACCAGCCCTAGCAAGAGTGAAACTCCCTCTCTACCAAAAATAGAAAAATAGCCAGGCATTGTGTCCAGCAGGAAAGTCTCAGCTACTTGGGAGGCTGAGACAAGAGTGTCATTTGACCCCAAGAGTTTGAGGTTGCTATGAGCACTAAAGCCACAGCGCTCTGCCCAGGGTGACAGAGTGAGACTCTGTCAAGAAAAAAAACAAAGTGAAGAAAAATGCAAAGTGGTGAGAATATTAGCATATTTGAAATCCTGGATGTTTTCAAAAATGAAGAACTGGAATTCGAGAAAGATGTCAGGGCTAAACATGACGATTAGAAATTATTCAAATGGAGGTGAAAGAAGGGGTTATTAGAACAGTCAGCATTTTCAAGTAGAGGAATAAAAATATCTAGGATCTTATCTTTAGGGAACTCCATAGTTAAATCAGAAACATAAGGAAGAAAATGCATAAAAGAGTGAGTGGTCATGGTCATGAAGGCAAAACATGGGGACCATCCCAAGGGATTCATTATTGTTGAATGTTTCTGAGACGTCAAGAGAAAAAAGACTGAGGACAGGGATTAGATGACTGAGGAATAACAGTGCCTTCATTCACTTACACTGTGCCAGTAATCATAGAAAGTGACTTACCTTTATTTATTCACCTAATTTAATTATCACAACGAGTATATAAGTTAATACTTACATCCATTCTGTGAGTGATGACAGATTATAGAAGTTAAAACAATTTTAACCCCAGCCTGGGCTATTATACATGAGAGATTTGTGTGAGTGAGGCCTAAAGTAGGGTTTTTTACTTTCACTCATATTCCTTGGCTCACATGGCTTTGCATAAGTGCAAAGGATTCTGCTGTATGTGTACTCTGAACTATTTTGTGACCAGCTGCTAGTCTCCTCCACAAACGGGAAAACAATACTGTAAAGCTCTCAGCAGTAGTTTTTAATCTTTTCCATGTAAATATTGATTTTCTGAATTCGTGGAAAACATTAATGGGCATTTTGTTTTTGCAAAAAGAAAACCAAATTGCCAGGTATTGTAGAGTCATTTAAGCTAAACTACTCTGCACAATAATGTAAAAGTTTGCCTTCCTTGTGGATTACTTGCATTTCCAAACTTTAATAAAGTTCTGATTCAAGGGAAGAAAAGTCCTAGAGTAGAAAACAACATTTACCTCCATCACTGCAGTAATCTAGAGAACAAGAAGGTATAGGTCAGGTTCAAAATATCACCACTGAGGGAGATAAACTTGTCTTTCCCAGTTGACAGTCCGAGAATGGACAAGGAGAGGCGAGAGACAGAAAGCTCCACCCTGGAAAGAGTCATCATTTGTGGGAATCAGGAGAATTTATGGCCCCTGTCTAGTTCCAACGTTTTCTTTTTGTGAGTTGCAATTTCTTTCTGCTATCTCCAAGCTTTCACTGAAGTTTGGTTTAGAGTTACAGCTTGGACTAAGCAGAATTTTGTAGAATTAACAGAGAAATCTATTCCCTCGTTTGGAGTGAAGAGTTACGAGCAGACTGATGGCGAGCTGGGAAAGTGAGTAAGTAGCGAGTAACCTGAAGAGGCTGAAGCAGGAGCCACCAGTCCTTCCCTAGTGACTGGAAGACTGTGGCTTGGAAATGCTGCGGCATCGGAATCCAGGAGAAAACCTAAGTTTTTGAAAGGCACACAAGATAGATATTTAAAAAATATATTTCCTTATTTATGAAAAAAAGCTTACTCTTTGATGGTGGGATATAAGGGACATCAGAATTAACGCACCATGGGATATAAGACAATTATGTCAGCACTATAATTGCAGCTAATGTTTTTGTGTGAAATTAGGCAACACACTTTATAGCTCAGAATCTATTTACTCAAAAGACTGTAACAAGGCCTATTTTGTACTTCGCTTTTGCTAATATAAGATTTTTCTCTGGAAACTCGAAAGCAAAAGCACCATGCAAATACAAGAGATAAATATTAATGCTGAAAATCACAAAAATTCCAAAATATCAATAATTATAGCCTTTAACAATGGTCAATTTCTCTTTTCAATATTCTATTCAATTTGACAAATTATCTGCCCCTGTGTTTTTATATGTACATTGTATATTTATATACGTTGATAGAACAATGTATACCAATAATAACATTTTTATGTTGAATCACAAAAATGTGGCCTGAATATTTCTATTTTTCCTCAATTAGTTCAGATAAGAAAAAGTTTGCATACTGGTGTTATGAGGGAGAGTTCATCTCCACTGAATAACCAGGTAAAGTAGTGGAGGTGTTAATCAGAATTGTATCCAGGCTACTGCAAAGGTTAAAGTCTGCCTACAGCTATGAAAATAATTTAAATTAAAAATGGAACTTGCTCTTGCCATGTTGATCTGTATACTTTCCAGTCAAAAGCACAAAATCTTCATTTAAAAACGTTATTGAGTTATCAAAATGCAATGCAAAAATATGGTATTTAGGTAGAAAAGGTCAGATTTTAATAAAAGTACAAGTCTCAAAAACTTGAAATGTCAAGATTGTGTAGAAAATTGTGAATTTTTTAAAGCTTACTCTTTGATTGACTGAAACACTTTTGTAAGAATTATTGGGAAAATACATTGATGTCTCAGGTTTAGTGGAACACATTGAGATAGCCCTTTGCAAAAAGTGTGAGTGAGAATTTCTGTTCTGGGGTTTAGTATTTGTGGGACAGAGAGTTGGAGGGAGGATATATTCAAAGGTGTGAATGTAAGTAGTAAATGTTACTACTTTGGTAATCTTCGATTTTTAAAAAGAGATTTGGCATCTCTGGAATTTTTAATACAAAGATAAACTCTAAACATACCTAGAACTTCTTAATATCTTTCTTAGTGTAAAGGTTAAGTGAATTACAATGGAAAGAATTTGATTGACTATAAAAAGGTATGTTGGCTGAGGTGAAACAGAATAAGCAAAGTGAAAATCCAAATAATAACTTTGCAAGGATCAAACATTCATATTAATTGTAGACAATTTTATTTGCAACTTAGGCTATTATCAGTAGTACCACTGAGCGTTACAGTGTTCAGAAATTGTTAGATCTACTCGTCCACTTTTGAATAGTGTTTCTCTGACCCTCCCAAAATTTACAATCAACTTCTATGTGGGTTGTAGGGTATTCAGAATTCAGTATTCAGATTTTAAGGTATTCTAGAATTCTGGGTAGCATCAAAATTTAATGAAATTGGAAAAAAGAGAGTAAGATAAAAATTGTGACAACATTTATGTTAGCTCTTTTACTGGGGTGGAATTTTTCTCTCCTTGAGATCTTAGGTAAAGAGTAAAATTACTGCAAAAAAAGGCGTAGTTTGCTCCATGAAAGAACATTGTACGTGTCCACTTAGATTTGATTTGTAGAACAAAATACCAACCCAAAATACTGTCTGACATTTTGCAAAATTGCTTTTCTTGTGTTGAGACATCCAAAGGTTTTAACATACAACTTACTCATGATGGATATCTCAGGTTGAGTGCATAATGTGTTTCACTTCCCAAGCAGAGACTGTGATACTGGGAAGAAATTGAAAACAAAACAAAACAAAAACCATCCAAATAACACCCCCCCAAAAAAGTTAACAGCCCAAGATAGAATTCAAAAGAGCCACATAAGCTCTTTTCATTCATGCATAATGGAATGAACATTCTACCTGAGTGAAATAAATTTTTTTGTTTTATAATTTCTTCTAGAGTTGTAGGAAGGAAAGCTGGCTTAAAATTAATTTTTTCTGGGTTTAGAAAGTTTATTTTCTCTCTTTCTCTTTTACTTTGAGAGGTAGTAATGAAACAGGAATTCAATAGTACTTGTTAAACTGGAAATGTGTCTTCCAGATAGGCAACATTACAGACAGAGTTAAAAACTGAAGTACAGTAGAATCTCTGTATATTGACCACTCCAGGAAGTATAAAAAATTGGTCCACAGATGGAAATGGTCAACTAGGCCTACTATACTGATTCGTACAAGCAGTGCCTGTCTGATCTATGAAAGTTATGTCAACTGAAGGAGGGTGGTCAGTGTACAGAAGTGGTCAACTATGGAGGTTCTACTGTATAATTTTTTTCTCCCCTTTTGTGAGAATATAAATTTTTGAAAATAGTATTTCTTTATCATGTAGTTGCAGAAATTGCACACCAGGCAACCTTTTATTTAGAACTATGAATTTACTTTGCAAGAGTGGTGGGATATAAAAGGTATTAGAGAGAGAAGGAAGAGAGATGGGAAAGTAGGAATAGGGAAGGAAAGGAAATGAGGAAGAGGGGAAGGGAAAGATGGAGGGAGGGAGGAAAGTAGGGAAGAGAGAAGAGAAAAAGAAAAGGCTATTTTCCTTTGAAGGAGTGTTTTCTCAGTACCTGAGACAGTGCCTTTCATTGTCTTCCAGCTCTACCACTCCCATTCTTCTAATAAACATTCTATTTGATTTTTCAAAATCGTTATTATTCATCCTAACTCTTTTAGGAAGCTTTCCTTAGTTTTTCCTTCTGCAGCCTGGATATTGGGTCCTTCCTGAGTCTTCTCAGGTTCTTCAATGGACCGTAAATTCAATAAAGGCAACCACTGTATTTTTCAATTATGTATGAGCAGTACCAGGAACTGTAGCTGGCATGATAAATGTGTGCTCCATATTGGCTATATAAGTAAAAGAATTTATGAATATGCTTATGTTGTCCTCCTTTTGCAAACTCCCTTTATTCTACAAGACCTACTTTTAATTTTTTTCACAGACATTTTCCCTCCTATGTCACCTGTCTCTGTATTATTCTGATTCTAATTTATGGTGATGTAAAGTGAATATACCCCTATTGAGTACATGACCCATGAGTCAGAGATCTTCATGGGTTTTTATTTTTGTTTCTCCTAAAGATGCTTACTAATAGGATATAGCTGGCATGCAAGATCTGCTTAATGGAGTGAGGATGAGTAGTAAGAAATGAAAATTATGCATTTAAAAGAGCTGTTTTCCAGTTCAAGAGTCAGGTCTTGTACAAAATTTACTTAGATATAGGGACTCAGAGCTAATATGCTCATGGAAATGTTATGCTTGAAATTAACCTTTGCTTGTTGTGTATTAAAATCTATTTGTATGATGGTAGACTTCCCTAATTTTATTTGTAATTCTGTTAATTTCTATATCTTTTGAAGTCATGTAAATTATATATACAATTAAAATCATTATATACTTCTAGTCAAAAATGCATTTCATCATTATGATGTTCTAGTCCTTTTGAGCTGCTATAACAAAATATCATAAAACTGATGGCTTATAGGCATGGAAATCCATTTCTCATAATTCTGGAACGTGGGATGTCTGAGACCAAGGCAGATTCCATGGAGGGTGAGTGCTTGCTTATTGATTCATGAACAGCAATCTTTTTGCTGAGTCATTGTACAGCAGAAGGGGCAAAAGAGCTCCCTGGTGCCTCCTTCTCAGGGCACTCAGGTCATATAGGAGGGCTCCACTGTCATGACACAATCAGCTCCTAAAAGACCCATGTCCTAATACCATGTTGGGGGACAGGATTTCAACATATGAATTTTAAGAGAACATAAACCTTCAGGACCATAACATCATGGTCCCCACTATGAGTCAAGATGCATTCAAGAAAACAGAAACAACTAGAAGAGGTTCAGATTATTACAGTCTTGCCAAGTTCATTCCCCACTGCCAATACGCTAATAGAGCAGGTGTTGCAACAAAGAAAACGTTTAACATCACAGGCGCCTTGCCAGGAGATCAGAGGACGTTCTCGAATTTATCTCCACCTCCCACATAGAAAAAAAAAAAATTTTTGGAGAAAGCATTTTTAAAGCTTATCTGGTGGCGAAAGTCCAGGCTGGGTTCGGGGAAGAACATAGGGGTATAGAAACAAACGGTCTTGTTTGCTGAGTGGGTTCTTGGATGGGGGTTGCAAGACCAGCTGAGGCAGCTTTTTAGCACAAGCCCCTAGGTAGGTCAAGTGCTCTAGGAATGCAGAACCTGGAAGATTCTCAAAAACCAGCATTAGATTTCAAAGAGTGATATTACCTACGGGAGCAAAGAAGATAGCTAAGAATTTTTATGACCATCAGCTGTTTGATTCCTTTGTAATAACATGTCATAGGAAAGCAAGTTCAGGAACAATGATTGGCTTTTGACATATATATAAAATACACACACATATATGTATGTGTGTGTATATATATGTGTGTATATATATATATATTTGGTTTTATATATATATAGGAAAGTCAATGAGGAGTGTTGAGGTACACCAGGAATTAGCAAGAGAAGAAAATGCTTACTATGCTTAAACTGCAGGAAAAAGAAGGAGGAGGAGCTGGAGACACTAGAGATCAGAAGCAGGCAGACCTGTAAGGAGAGAGCTGCAGCCACAGAGGAACTCACTAGGGAGACATAGCCCAAAGCAGAGAGAGACAGAAAAACAACTAGGGAGACAGCCCAAAGCACAGAGAGAGAGACAGAAAAACAGTGATGCCTCTCTCCCCACCTCTGTCTCCTGCTGGTACCACCCTTTTATCAGGTTAAACAGATCCTTGAAAGTACAGGCTGAAAGAGCGGAAAGCCCTGTGCCAAAGAGCACAGTCACGGAGGGAAACACACCGGAGGAAAATAGGCCAGATTCGAGGACAAATTTTCTCATTTATGGAATATAATATAAAGCATATTTTATCTCCTATTAAACGCTTTCTATTGGTAGGTTTTGGTTGGCATAATTTTTTTTAACAATTTTCTTTCAAGTCATTGATCTATCCTTGTTTCGCATACAGCAGCACAGCTGGATTTTTCTTTTTTCTTTTCTCACCATATTTTCTGTAATGAAAGCATTTATTTTTTGCATTATTTGAATGAATGTATCATCTCTTTTATGTACGTTCAATTTGCTTTGCCTTTCTGTACATTTATTTGCTCTATTCCTGCCTTCTTTTGCATCGAATGATTTTTCTTATCATTCCAAAGTTTTCCATTTTCTTCTACTACATTGGGAGTTATAGTCTATACTACTTGGTCATTACCAAAACCAAAATGGTCAAAATGTAAAATAATTTATTTTTTAATACTGTCTAGAATCCTTTCTATTCCTGACTGATTTGTATTAGGTTTTATTTTCCCTCTACAGGGAAACTAAACAGAATAATCAAGAAAAAAGAATTTAATAACTCTACAATCTCAAGTCATCAGGAAAGATAAAGTGACCTATCTCTGTCTGTCATTATGGTGAAAATATCCATTTGATCTTCAGCTGGCATGAAATCACAGAACCCAACACTTCATATAGACATGAGATCCACTGGATTGCGTTACAATCCTTAGGACAAAAGTGTAAGCCCACTTAGGTTGGCAATTAAATATAGTTAATCTACTAGGTGATTGTGGTTGTTGCCCTGGCAGTATCTTAGAATAGGTGATAAAGGATAATTTGGTAACTGTGATAATGTCATGTTACACACTAGTAGTAAAGATAGTCTACCACTAGTTGAAGAACGCTTCTCAGTTGTGCCTTTTATCCATCCATAAGCCAGATAGCAAATAAGTCTAGAAAGGCAAGGCTATGAGATAATTTAATATGGTTGATATCCCCTAATTTGGGTATAATTTACTTTGGAGGTAATGTTTATTTAACAAAAAGGATAAATGAAAATATACCAGTTTTTCCAAGGCAAATAAAAACAAAACTTATCAAAACAGTAAAAGCAGTGCTGGGGGATCATTTACAGATGTAAATTCTTGCATTAAAGAACAACAAATATTTTAAATCAACAACCTCACTTTACAACATAAGGTAGACAAAAAAAAAAAAACTAAAATCAAAGCTAGCATAAGAAAGGGTATGATAAAGATTAAACCAAAAATAAATGAAATAGATAGTAAAATAAAATAGAGAAAGTTAGTGAAACAAAATCTGGATCTTTGGAAAGATTGACAAAAATGCCAAATTTCTAACCTGATAGGCTGAGAGTTAAAGAGAGAAGACTCAAATTACTTAATAGACAAAGGCAGTGAAGACATGAATTCCAATTCTATAGAAATAAAAATGAGTATGAGAGACTATTAGTACTGCGAAGAATTATACACCAACAAATTGTATAACCTAGATGGAAATGGATAAACTAGAAACGCAAAACCTACAATCACATGTCCGAGGAGGAAAGGCCCACTTTTGCCACTTCCATTCAACATAGGGCTAGAAGTTCCAGCCAGAGCAAACAGACAAGCAAAGGAAATCAAAGGAATTCAAAAAGGAAAGGAAGAAATTTATTTCTGCCTAAAAAAAAAAAAAAATAGGATTTTATACATACTGTAACCTGAAAATGCCACACACACAAAGATTATAAATGAGATCAGCAAATACAAAGTCCACATACAAAAATCAGTTGCATTTCTATACTCTAAAAATGAACAACCAGAAAGGAGTATTACACAAGCAAATCCACTATAAAATGAACACAATACTTAGGAAGTAACTTAACCAAAGAAATGAAAGCCTTAAATTAAAAACTATGAAATTTAACTGAAAGAAATTAAAGAGGAAACAAAAAAATTAAAGCACATCTCCTTTTTGTGCATTGGAAGACTTAATGTTGTCAAAATGTCCATGCCACAAACAGAGATCTACAAATTCAACATGTCTTAATGATGTTTTGGGAAAAAAATAGAAAAATCTACCCTAAAATTCATATAAAATCTCAAGGGACCCGAACAGACAAAATAATATTTAAAAAAAACAAAATTAGAATGTTCATGATACTTAATTTCAAAATTTACTATAAAGCTATAGTAATCAAATAGTATTGTACTCATATAAAGACAGATGTATAGGTTAATGAAATAAAAGAGAAAGCCTAGAAATAAACCCTTGTATATATAGTCAAACGATTTTCGTTGAGAGTTTCAAGACCATTCAGTAAGGAAAATATAATCGTTACAATGAATAGTATCAGGAAAACTGCATCTCCACATACATAGGAATGAAGTTAGATTCTAATGTTAATGTTATATAAAATTATCTCAAAAATATATAAATGTAAAATCTAGAGCTATAAAACTCTAATTCTAACTCTGATTCTATAACATAAGGAAAAAGCTTTGTCAGACTGGTTTGACAATGATTTTTTGGATATGACACCAAAGGCAAGAAAAGAAAGTTATTAGACAAATTGCACTTCATGAAAATTTAAAAATTCTGTACACCAAGAGACCATGTAAACAGAGTGAAAAGGCAACTCACAGAATGGGATAAAATATGTTCAAATCATATATCTGATAAGGGATTAATATCCAGATTATTTATTTCTAAATAGTAGAGAACAAAAGACAAACGACATGATTAAAACACGGGCAACAGATTTAAATGCAAGTTTCACTAAAGAAGATATACAGATGACCAAAAAGCACATGAAAAGATGCTAAATATCACAAATCATTAGGCAAATGTAAGTCAAACTACATCGAGATACTATTTCTCATCTATTAGAATGGTTACTATCAAAAACAGACAATAGTAAGTGTATTTCAGGGATGGGGAGAAATGGAAAGCTTTGTGTACTTTTGAGGGGAATGCAAACTGGTGCAGTGTCTATGGAAAACATTATAATATTTTCCTTCAAATATTAAAGATAGAATTACCACATGATCCAGCAATTCCACTTTTGCATATATACCCAAAAGTATCAAAAGAGAGGCTCCAATATATGTTTTTACACCAATGTTCACAGCAGCATTATTCATTATGCCTAAAACATGAAAGCAACGCAAGCATCCATTGACAGAAGAGAGGATAAGCAAAAGGTGGTCTATACATAAAATGGAATATTATTCTTCCCTATAAAAAGGAAGGATTTTCTGCAATATAAATAAATCTTGAGGACATTAAGCTAAGTGAAATAAATCAATCATAAAAGGACAACTACCGTATGGTTCCATTTATATAAGACACTTAAAGAATTAAACATCATAGACACAGAAAATAGAATGGTAGTTTCCAGGGGTGAGGGCAGGATGGAGTGTTATTGTGTAATAACTACAGTATTTTCAGTTTCACAGAATTTAGAAGTTAACGGAGATGGATGATAGAACAATGTTCTCAGTGTATTTAATAACATGGAACTGTGTACTTGAAATGGTTAAGATGGTGGATTTGGTGTGTATTTTACCACTATAAAAAGTTGGAAAACAAACTGAATTTATTAAAGATTTATTGGAATATTGAATTTCTGCAAAATTTATAACTGCTATAATGTTTCTTCTGTCATGTACAAACGATTGTAGATTCCAAACTAAACTTCTGCCCCTCTAAAACTTTTACTGTTTGGGAACTTGTAAATTTCTTCTAATTCACTTAAACGTTATTTCCTCAGGATTTAATATGATCTATTGGTCTCTTAGGCAAATATCTCACTCACCGTTTTTCCTATACAAAATGAATGCTCAGACATATGGTAGTCCTAAGTGACAAGTATGTTAAATTTTAGTTTTTTATCTGTCATTTACATATACATTCATTGGGTTTTGAAAGAATATTTGCAAGTTTGTCATAAAATTAATGCAAACAGAATTTGCATAATATTTTAGGGGCAAAGAATGTATAAATATTTATCTACATTTTTGTCAAAGTGAGCCACCATGAGCACATGAGAAGCTGTGTGATTTATTTTCTTATTTATTCTTTTTCTATTCTCCTCTTTTTTATTCTCCTATTCCAATTTGTTTTTCCTCTTTAAGATTCTTGCTCCTCCACTTACCCTTTGTCCAAATTCCCCTGTCAAGATGGAAGTTTAGTCTGTATTTTTTGAAGCAACCAATAATTCTGGACAACTTCACGCAAAATAAATGACTTGACATCTCATCCCCAATCAGTGAGAAATGACTTTAGGATCAGTATCACGAAAGCGTGTCTGAGAATATTTGGCATCATTTGATACAAATATTTTTGATCTAAAATTTATTTGATCAGTTTGATTTCAAAATATTTTAATTTGTAGGCTCTAAGAAGAAGTCCAACTTTTCATCATATAAATATTAAAAAGTAAATGTGTTAAATTTGATTAAATTATGCTTTGGGGGAAACAAATCTCCCCCACATCTCAATGGTGTATGACAATCAATGTTCATTTCTCCATCAAGTAATATGCTGATCATGGGTCCTTAACCCTCACCGTTGCCACCTTCATTTTGACCCCTAGACTGAATAAGTGGCACTTGTCTGGCACATCCCCAGGCTTGTAGCAGAGGGAAAACACCACCTAAGTAAGCACCTATCAGTTCTTTGAGCTTCCACTCAACAGTGTTATCCATTCTTTCCTCTCAACTTAATATTCCATTTTATGTACCACGAAGAGTATTCCATTATATGCCACAAAGAATATTATTTTCCATGTATTTTCTACAGTTGTTAAGTAATCTTTTTTCTCTCTATATGAAGTGATGGGAAATTTATTTATTTTAGTTTTTGAGATAGAGTCTCACTCTGTTGCCCAGGCTAGAGTGCCATGGTATCAGGCTACCTCACAGCAACCTCAAACTCTTGGTCTCAAGTAGATCCTCCTGCCTCAGCCTCTGGAGTAGCTGGGACTACAGGTACCCACCACAACACCTGGCTAGTTTTTCTATTTTTGGTAGACAGGGGCCTCACTCTTGCTCAGGTTGGTCTCAAACTCCTGAGCTCAAGGAGCCTCCTGCCTCAGCCTCAAAGAGTGCTAGGATTACAAGCATGAACCACAGCGCCTGGCCGGTGATGGGAAAATTTTTAATAAATCCTTATTACCAGTTTCAGCAGACAAAAAGTAATTCAAGTTCAAATCAAAAAGGTGTATGGAGAGGAACTTAAGATTATTTGAAGATGAATCATTAAATACTTGAAGCAGGAATAAATGCATAAATAAAAACCAATATACTATGAAATGAATGTGTATCACTAAAGGCCATTAATTATACCTAAGTATCTAGAAACAATTACAGTTACAGCAGTTTTCTCTGCTTATCCAAATCTCTGTTCCAGGAGCTTACACAGGAGGGGCTCTCACTCCAAAAACCACATACTTCTGTCTCTAGTGCCCCTTCCACTATAAAATAAGCCCATCCTTACTACCACCTTTTATTTTATCTTGTTATCTTCTTTCAAATTGATATAGAGTAATATTTATATAAAATAATACATATATTTTATATATGATATATTTATTAATCATTTAATTATTTACATATTGATGATAATCTATGGTAAGGAATTTTATGTGAATTATGAAGTAAAAAAGTTGAAGCAGGATTTGCACTTCAGGACTTCATAAAAACCTGTGGCCTTGAGGCCCAGCAATAATGCCAGTAAACTTGCCAAAAATTGTATAGTTAAATGGCTAAGGTAGAAATGATGACATTATTAAGAGTCTTTTATGGGTATTAATCATAGGTAGCCATAACTGACCAATTATACACACCATCTTCAGAAACATGTGAATAATCTCAGTATGTTTCATAGAATTTTTTCTTTTCTGAAACTAAATCTAGATCTGGATCAAAACAGAATGTGACTGTACTAAACATCTAAGTTTGGTATAAAATATTGTTTTGTGAAATAAACATATTTTCTTCATTATAATGTCATTGCATTATATCAAGATGAGGAATTACAGAATAATAACTATTCACTGAGCTGTTAGGGTACTGTAGTAAGGACAAATTGACTTCATATATTTGTATTTACACAATTAGCAATTCACAGGGCTGAAGGACCTAGTAGGTCAGAACTTATGTCTTTAGGGAATGCAATAAAGCTGACGCTGATTTCAGAGTTTGCAGGCATTACAAATGTGAAGCAGGTGAGAAACTCACTTCAGGTGTAAAATTTTGGATGTGCCCAACACCACCTCACTCACCTCATGCTAGTATGGGGCATAAAAGTACACAAAAAACTGCTTTGTCAGGATAAATATGTTAATGCATTGTTTGAAAAGATCAAATTCAAGGCAAAACAACCATCATTAACAAAATAGAAATTTTTAAAAATTTCAGATTAATATAATATGAAAGATTAGCTTATACTGTTTGCATTTGTTAGGTAAAGTCCAAGTTATAGTTAAGCCCTTCCCCCAGGAGGTGTGTCCTATATCCCTACTTTGTGCCCCATAGGTGGGAGCTTACCAAACTCCTCCCCATTCCCCCTTCTTGAATTTGAGTGTTTTTCTCTCATGCAGGCCTGTAGTTTTTTATCCATTAGTTTCATATTAATATTGAGTACATTGGATGCTTGCTAGCTATCTACTCAGAAGAAAAATAGCAATATTTTAAGTCAAACAGGATTAGTGAAGTAGATGTCCTAAGTCATTGGGGATGGGATCTATAAGGTGAGCCTCAGGCAACCTATGAACCACCTGAAACTGTAAAAGAAATGTGGTGGAAATGTGCATATTTGTATATATATTCACATACATTTTTGCAGAATGGTTTGTGTGCCTAATCACATACATAGGAGAGACTCATTCTGAAAAGATTAAGAATTATTAATCTTCATATCATTACTTATGTGAGCATAAAGTGCAAAAGAGAATTAGGGCACAAAAGTATAAAAACAAAAGTACATTTCCTGCCCAAGATATAAGTATTGTAAATATGACTAAATGTTTGAGAGATGCAGTATAGGACAAGAAGCATAAACTCCACCACCAGATAGTGTGGATTTGGAAATTGAACTCACCACTAACTCACTCTGTGTCCCTGGGAAAGTTGCTTAATCTTACTGAACTTTAACTTCTTCATCTGGTAATGGGTATAATTATAGTGTCTACACACGGGAATACTATGAGGATTAAATAAATGCATATATGAAAAAGCTTTTGAAGTGTCTGACATATTATAAATAAGCACTACTTAAATATTTTAGTTACTATAGTTGTTCCTATTTGAGGAAAGAATTATATCACAAAAATTAATGGCCTTCATAAAATCTTATAAAATTACTTAGCTCACTCTTTGAAGAACAAAATATTGTAAACATTCATTATGCCTTAAGAGCATTGTATGCAATACAAAAGCTGTTTTTATTTACTCCTGTGTCAATAGATCCAGTTATTAGCATTATTACAACTATAGAACAATAATGAAGCTACATCTCTTTTAAAATATTTTATAGCTTATTTTTCATTAATTCATTAAGTCCCTAGTCATTTCAAATTATGGGGAGGTATTGCATAAGAAATACATAGTGTACAAGTCTATATTGTTTTTAACTGATAAGGTAAAAATACATAATTGAAAGGATTAAGTCTTTCAATAGTTCACAGGGACAGACACAAATATATAGTTGTTTCCATTGTGAAATGATCACCCTAGTCATTGAAATAAGTATATATGGTAAGGCCATTTCATTTTTCATTTGGTTAGAAGTGGGTAAGTTGCTTAACAAGGGATGACTTCTTGCTGTTACTAATTTTAATGGAAGCCTTTGAACTATGACACCATCTGTCTAGTCTCTGTGACATAATTTATGCCATTTTAAATCTATTAATTAGAATTATGTGACACTGAACTTAATCACACCTACCCAGCTGCATAAAATCAAGCATATAAATAGAATATTGTTCTTCAAGAACACTGGTGTCTTACAACTGTAATGGAATTAGCCACAGGTACGTTTTGCAAGCAATGTAAGGATAATTAGCAGTAGCAAACTCCTGTTTTGTAGATAACTAAATTCATTACAGAATAGTTTTTTTACCAAATGTTACTAATCACTTAAAACTTCTCTGAAAGATCAAATAATAATATCCTCTATTTACCTCTGTGCATATATGTGTACTTGTGTGTATGAGAGAAGAAAGAGAGGGGGAGAGAGAGGGAAAGAGAAAGGGGATACTTTGATAATCAAAAACAGCTTTATTTTAGTGGCTACTATCCTAGATGTTATTACCATTTTACTATAGCAATGCTAACATCAGTAGCTGAAAATAAAATATCAGGGATTTGACTGAAAACTAATAAAACCTTTTTGGAAGGAAGTATGGAGAACCCTCAAAGAACTCAAGCTAGACCTCCCATTTGATCCTGAAATCCCATTACAGGGCATCTACCCAGAAGGAAAAAAATTATTTCATCATAAGGACTTTTGCACTAGACTGTTTATCCCAGCTGAATTTCCAATTGCCAAAATGTGGAAACAGCCTAAATGTCCACCAACCCAGGAATGGATTAATAAGCTGTGGTATATGTACACCATGGAATACTATTCAGCCATTAAAAAAAATGGAGACTTTACATCCTTTGTATTAACCTGTATGGAAGTGGAACACCTTATTCTTAGTAAAGCATCACAAGAATGGAGAATCATGAATCTCATGTACTCAATTTTGATATGAGGACAATTAATGACAATTAATGACACAATGGGGTGGGG
>CAUYRH010075204.1:0-19405 GCA_963574655.1 Perodicticus potto
AGGTGTGTGTGGAGTTTGATGGGGAATCATGGAGAAAGAGAAGATGGATAAAAGTCTACAGCCATCTCCGGAGAGCGTTTTTAGTAGAACATAACTTGGTTTTGGCTGAACGAAAGTCACCTGAAATTTCTGAACGAATTGTGCAGTGGCCTGCAATAGTGAGTAAAACGTGTGCTTATTGAATTTATGAGAAGAGGGCCTTTCATCCATCATGGCCTAATCCAGTCTAATTTGTATGTGATATCTATATTAGACCCTCTGGAAAATAATAGAATAGATGTATAACAGTGTGGAAAAGTCAGAAAAGTAGCTAGGATCTCTTGCTAGCCCTGTTAGGAACTCTGTGACTCTGTGTGAATCCCTTCCCTTTCTTGGAGCTCACGTTCTTCATTTGAAAAAGAGGAACTGCCAGGTATAGTGGCTTACTCCTATAATACCTACATCCTGGGATGCTGAGGCAGGAAGATTGTTTGAGGCTAGGAGTTTGAGACCAGTGTGGGTAACATAATTTCTATAAAAAATAAACTAGAAAAAAAAAATCAATTTAGCTGGGTATGGTGATGGGTGCTTGTAGTCCTAGCTACTTGGGATGCTAAGGCAGAAGGATCACTTGAGCCTAGGAGACCGAAGTTACAGTAAACTATGGTAATGTTACTATACTTCAGCCTGGACAACAGAGCAAGACCCTGTCTCAAAAAAAAAAAAAAAAAAAAGAAAGGAAAGAAATGTGGAAGAGGTAATGAGGGGAATGTGTAGGTCAAAGATCAGAAATCAACAATCACATGCAAACATACAGATCTGTTTGGTTTGGCCCTCACAGTATTTCCAGAAAATTTGAATTTTGTTGCCTATTTATAAAAATATAGAAAATACATCTTAAAAATCTAGATTTCCATTGTCTCTTTAAAAGAAAACTACAAGATAGGGTAAACTGAGGCCTTGTGACGGTTCCTTACAGCAGCAAGAAGGTAGCACTTAATAATAGCTATTGCCCTGCTGCTGGAAGGGTTTCCAGTCTTGATCCTATTAATCACTTAGGTTCTCTCTGGCATGTAATATTTTTTGGTTCTCAAGATATCTATAAATCAATATATGATTGTGTTATATCCATATGGCTAATTCTGGTACAGTTAGAGAAGAGTGATCACTTGTCTGGAGAAGACAGTTCAGGCTTTGTGGGACATGAGGTGGGGCTTGAAGGCAGAAGTGTCAGATTTGGATAGTTGGAAAGGCTGGGAGGATGACCCAGAATCGTGAAGGGTCTTGCGTGTAGTACTAGCAAAGTTAAGATTTTGCCCATAAGTAAGAAGAACTATTGGAGATTTTTGAGGGATGTAGTGTTGTGGTTAAAGTTAATTTGGCTTTCTTTTTTTTTAGCTGTTAAGAATTGGTTAAAATTGGTTAAAAACATGTATATACACACATTTTCTGCGTTAATTTTTAGGAAAGCAAGGATATGTGGACTGAAACCTCTGTATTAATGACTCCCAAACATGTATCTAGTTGAAATTACTAGGTTTGATTAAAAATAGTGTGATCTGTGGCTGCATAGTTGTTACCAGATAACTTGCAGCAAATGAAGACCTTTGTCACTTTCTGTATGTGTGGAAAATTGCCAGTTCCTATTTTTAGAATTAAGCTGACAGCACTTATGTGCTAAAGCATTCTGTTTTGTTTTATTTTAGGTATATAAATCTCTGTTGGACAAAGCTGGTTTGGGATCCATAACTTCTGTTCGCTTTCTGGGAGATCAACAAAGAGTATTTCTGTCCAGAGACCTTTTGAAGCCCATACAGGTAAAACATAGAAATAGTATTAAATCAGAAAAATAGAAATAAAAACTCTTAGAATATGAGAAGTACAGTACAGTTGATCTTTGAACAATGTAGGCATTACTTTGCCAACACTGCTTGTAGTCAAAAACTTTTGTATAACTTTTGAGCCTCTTAAAATGTACTAAGAACCTACTATTGGTTGGAAGCCTTACTGATAACATAAATAGTTGATAAACACATATTTTATATGTTACATGTATTATATACTGTATTCTTTTTTATTTATTTATTTATTTATTTTTATTTTTGGCCGGGGCTGGGTTTGAACCCACCACCTTCGGTATATGGGGCCAGTGCCCTACTCCTTTGAACCACAGGTGCTGCCCTACGTACTGTATTCTTACAATAAAGTAAATTAGAGAAAAGAAAATCATAAGGAAGAGAAAATACATTTATTGTTCATTAAGTGGAAGTGGATCATCATAAACGTCTATTCATCCTCATTGTGTTCAGGTTTAATAGACGGAGGAGCAGGGGGAGAAACAGCAGTTGGTCTTGCTATCTGTCAGGTGGCAGAGGTGCAGTTCAAACCTGTATTGTTCAAGGGTCAGCTTTATTGATGTTGATTGCTCTGATTCAGATACCTACCAGAGAAAAGCACTCATCCTTTCAGCAGTTAGTTGTTGGAGGTCATCCCTCGATGTTAGCCATTAGGTTGGGCTGTCTATTTGGGATTGAAAGGAAACGGGTACTACAGGGGATGGTGTGTGTGTATGGAAACACCTGGGTGGTAAGAAAATAATATTTAGAATACTATTAGCTAGTCATGGTGGCTCACATTTGTAATCCTAGCTACTTAGGAGGGTGAGGTAGGAGTATCACCTGAGGCCAAGAGTTTGAGGTTATGTTGAGCTCTGATTATGTACTCTAGCCTGGGTGACAGAGTGAGATCTCATCTCTTAAACAGAAAAAAAAGGTAGACTATTGTTTATGTATCATATGTATATATGCGCATATATATACACATGTGAATATATGCATACCTCCATATAGTCAGTTGTCATTATTAATCGAGTCTATGTTTGTGAATTGAGTTACTTGCTAAAATATATCTCTGGCCTCCCCATCAGTACATATTCACAGTCATTACAAATATGCTCAAAACCGTAAAAAATTTGTAGATTCCCATCTGAGGTCACATAAGGTCACGTTATGCCTTGTTTCAGCTCCCATGCTGGAAACAAGTGTCTTCTCTATGGTCTATTTAGTCCTACATTTTTTTGCTTTTTTGGATGATCTTGCTGTTTAGTATGGCCCCCAGAAGTAGTGCTGAAATGCTATGGTAAGTCCTAGGAATGAAAGACATCTATATTAGATAAACTTAGTTCAGGTATGAATTATAGTACACTTGGCCATGAGTTTAAGGTTAGTGAATCAGAAATATATATTAAATAATTATTGCTGATTCACATATATAACACATGTAACAAGACACACATATAACAAGACTATGTATTGATTGGTTGATGAAAGTGTTATGACTAGAGAGAGGTTTGCAGGAACTTACCATTGTTATCTCCTCCAGGAACAATGATTCAATATTTGCTAACACATCGTTTTTGGCAATCTCATAGAACATAGCCACTGTGAATAATAATAATAGATTGTGCATATGTGTGTGCATACATATGCAGTAGAACCTCTGTAAGTTGACCTCTCAAGGGACTATAACATACTGGTCAACATACAGAGGTGGTCACCATAAGGAATTAGGTCTACTGTACTGATGTGGTGCAGGTCTGGTCTACGAAAATTAGGTTAACTTAAGGATGTGGTCAGTGTCAGGAGACAGTCAACTCTAGAGGTTAATTATATGCAATTAGCTTGTAAAACTCCTATCTTTACCCCCTACATTTAGGCTACTATGTCTTGCCCATATGTAATTATTTGTTATGAAAGTGTTGGAGGGGATGAACACGTTACTGCCCTTGGAATAATGTTGGTTTTATAATAACATTCATCTTTTAGATGTCATTTATGAAGCTTAATAATCCTTGTTACCAACTTCTAGTCAAAGGGGATTATTCTCTGGGACTAGACCTGGCTTGCTTCTGTGGCATGTGGAACTGTTAGATCTGTCTGTTTGCTAAAAGGCAGTTTAGGGTCAATGGTCATTGGATTCCTGGACCTTTATGGGAAAGCCCAAAACATTGGCATTCTCTCTACTTGAGTCTCACTTTTATTTCCATGTCCTAGAAGTGAGTGAAAACAAGTTTTATTATCTAAACCTTATTTTATAATGTTTAAGGTAGAACAGAGGAAGATGATTTCATTGATATAATTTCAGATGCAAGTTACCTTCATATATAAGGCAGACAGCTTGATATTTTTCTTGCCTTAAAAGGAAGATTGACTTGCTTGTAAGGACAAAGGAACATAGAAGTTGTGGGTATTTTGCTTTACAGAGTGATAGAGTAGTTTTTATATCTTGACATTGTCATCTGAATTCACATCTTTAATGTGTCCAAGCTTTTCAGTTAAAGAGGAATACTTAGTTTTGTTTCCTGAAATTGAAAAAGAAAAATCTAAACCAGTAAGTTTATATTGGTTCTGAGGAAGATGTACTGTGTGCCATCAGAGTGAATGTTGTCGTTGGGACTAATTGTATAATTAGTTGGGACTATAATTTGGCTGTATAATTAATTGGGGGGACTATAATTTGTGCTCTTGAATTTTACTGATAATAATAGTGATGAAAGTTTAGTACTTATGAGGGCATTACCATGTGGGTGATCACATCAGGCTTCTACTATATGATATTTCATGTTAGGAGATGTGATTACCCCAGTAGGATATTCACTTCAAATAATCCATCCACATAGCACCTGAAAAATCATTTGACACATACAAAAATTGAATCAAAATTTAAGGTCTGCCTTTAAATTGAATTTGACTCAGTTATTTGTGGGTAAGAAAATAGGATAGGTGTTTGGACAACTATCCTGATGCTTTTGTTAAGTCCTAAAACTCTCCTAGGCAGACTAAAATTATTCTGCCTTATTGAAGAGCCCTTAGTAGTTCTCTCCGTTAATGTGCTATTTCATCTTGTCATAAGAGTTTGAGAATACAATTAAATTTTTTGAAATTGCAGTAGCAGTGAACAGTTGAGAAAAAACAAAATAAATCAAACCCATTCTGGTAATTAATGTTGAGCTCTTATGGAGACCCTAGCTTTTCCTAATGTTCCTTGGCTAAAAAAATGCATTTTCCCAATACAGCCCTTCTCTCTAAAAGACTACTTATTCTTCCCAACGGGAGAAATGGATGACCTATTCTTGGCCTGTATCTATTTCACAGTGGCAAAAAAGCATGAAAGCCTGATATTGGAAGGGCTTCTGTGTTTAGCACTGTTTTTTCTTTGCCTTGCTAGAATTTGGTTTGGCGGGTTATTGCTATTGACAGTTTTTGTATACATTTATCGTAACTGGGTGTGCACACAAAGCCAGAAGACTATGGAATAGTGCCAAGAATGGAGCTGCTGCCAAGAATCGAGTGTTTCAGAACTTACTCTGAAGCCTTCAGCTATTCATTCAGATTTTCTGTTTGTCCTTCCCACCTCCCTTACTTTTTGTAAAGAAGAATGTGTTTGAAAACTACTTAGGTTAAGTGAAACAGTATGAATTCAGTTGTTTGTTAATAAAAGCAGTTTCTTACCTGGAAAGGAGCAGAAGGCCAGTCCCAGTTAAGGGACATAGAGGTAGGGTGTTAGCCTAGATAACCAGGCTGAGGTGTGTTTCATGATTGTCCCTGGAATCACCCACATGGCTTGCTCATCCCCAGAGTGTCCACTGTGTACATCCACAGTTTCACTAATTGGGGCAAGGAAAAAAGGCTTACTCATTATTTATACCAATGGTGTTTGATGGCAGGAGACCTGCATTTCTCTAGAGTTAATCATCACTGTGTGTCAGAGGGTTTGGAAGACATTGATGAAGGAAGTATTTTTCTGAATGATGAAAATATAACCCTATCCCTCATAGAAGGTTCTGTAGTGTATTAAGTAGCATGTAGTATGTTATGTAGTGCTTAATAAAAATAAAAGGAAAAATGAAAATTAACCTAGAAAACCTAGAACAGCAATTTCAAGGAATAGAACATATACACCTGTCTTTTGTGTGTTTTTTATCTTTTGCTCTTGCATTTGGATTTATGATTTCCTTATCCCCAATGTTTGGGATACAGAATGTTATTTAATTGGATTGACTGGATTAGTTTGCTCAGTATGTTCCCGGTGCCAAATATGTTATGTTACGTTATATTATGTTTAAAATTATTCTTTGAGCTACTCTTAATGTTTCTCACACATTGAGCTTAGGGTAGCTTCACGTCAGTCTGCCCTATACTTGTGATCACCTGGTTTCTGACTTTTTGACTTATCCAGTTTACTGGAATTCGAATGGTACGGTGCCATCAGATGGCTAGTTGACACTGCTTTAAACCCATCTGATTAAACCAATAGAAATAGCCAATGGAATTCAAACTCTTCTTGTTACCTTAATAAGTAATGATTTTTCATTTTTCAGGATGTAAACAGTCTTCGACTTTCTCTTATGGATAATCACAACGTCAGTAAAGAATTTCAAGCTTTGATTGTGAAACATTTAGATGAAAGCCATCTTTTGCAAGGTATTTGGATTGTTCTTGATAGTTCATGAGTTGACACATGATTAATTAGCTTGTAAGAAGCTAGAGTTTAGCTCCTCTCACTAATTCTTTCCTTAAAATTTCTTTTTCTGGCTTGGTGCCTGTAGGTCAGTGGTTAGGGCGCTAGCCACATATACCGGGGCTGGCAGGTTCAAATCTGGCCTGGCCCTGCTAAACAACAATGACAACTGCAACAAAAAATAGCTGGTATTGTGGTGGGCACCTGTAGTCCCAGCTACTTGGAAGGCTAAAGCAAGAGAATCGCTTAAGCCCAAGAGTATGAGGTTGCTGTGAGCTGTGATGCCACAGCACTCTACCAAGGATGACATAATGAGACTGTTTCAAAAAAAAAAAAAAAAATTCTAAAAAATTTTTTTTAATTAAAAAATTAAAAATGAAATTCTGTTGCCTTATCTATATAACTATATATCTATACAACTAGATGCCTGAAGGACTTAATATAGTCTAAAGTCTCTAATATTTGGAAATTTAGGAATTATGTAGAACTATAAAAGTAAAATAGATATTTAGAAAGCTCAGCTCTATTTTGACATGGAGTTTGATATGTTTGGCATGTCAGCCCTATAAAATTGATAAGGCATTGTTAGTTTTATACTCCTTACTTTGCCACTTACTGGTATGAGTTCCTATAATTATAAGTTTTTTTAAAAAATCAGATTTAGCATTCCTTATGAGGTTACTTAATTTGATTCCTCTACAATTCTACCCAGGACAAGGACAATGAATTAGGTCTTGAGTAATTGTCTGATACTATTTGATCTGATACAAAT
Source organism: Perodicticus potto (assembly GCA_963574655.1). Lineage (NCBI taxonomy): Eukaryota > Metazoa > Chordata > Mammalia > Primates > Lorisidae > Perodicticus > Perodicticus potto. Next base: position 7,271 of record CAUYRH010075204.1, read on the forward strand.
ATATTGCCCCTCTAAGACAAACTCATAGGAAAAGGGAATTTTAAAATAACTAGTTTAAATTTTCTCCTCTGTGTGCTGAAACATCTGTCATCTTATGTTTATGGTGATTCCTTTAGTATTTACTTTTGTTTACTGAATTTTTATTAAAGACTTAGGAAATGATTGTCCTGGATGATAGTACTCTTGGGAGATAATATAGGTTGCTTAAATAATTGGTTTTTTTTTTTTAGGTGACAAAAACTTAGTTGGCTCAGAAGTAAAAATTTATAGCTTGAATCCATCTACTCAGTGGTTTTCAGCAACTGTTGTCAATGGAAACCCAACATCAAAAACTCTTCAAGTCAACTGTGAGGAGGTAAAGACAATGTCTGTAAGGTAGCTTGATGGGGCAAGACAAATTATACAAAGGAGTTTATGATCTAAGAGCTAAATGTCTTTATTGTTTTATAATAAAATACTAGAGTAGAAATAGAAATTATCACAGTTGTTTTAAAAGGAAATTATTAGTAAAAAGCCTCTAACATTATGTTAAAGGGGCTCATTTTCAGTATATTCTCAAGCATTTTTTCATTTTCCAGTATCTTTGTTTTATTTATTTTTAAGATTCCAGCACTGAAAATTGTTGATCCATCACTAATTCATGTTGAAGTTGTACATGATAACCTTGTGACATGTGGTAAGGATATATTGTTTGATTAAAATATTCCTCCTTCTCCTTCCTTTCTTTCCCCTTTCTTCTCACATTAAGAGAAATAGTGAAGCCAACTTACCCATTTTTAAATATTTTAGGTAATTCTACAAGAATCACAGCTGTAAAATGCAAGTCTTCTGAGAATAATGGAAGCCTGGTTTCCAAACAAGCAAAATCTTGTTCTGAGGTAACCTTGATTTATTTTTGTCACTTGTGTAAAGCTTTCCTTAATTCTAACATTGCACAACCAGTTTTTTAGTAGTTACATAGCTACCATCTCTGCTTTTCTTTGATAGTTCCAGATCTTGGCCATAATTTCTGCAGTCAGGCAGATGGAGATAATATAAGTTTCTGGTTTACTATTTTTTGTGTAAAAAAATGTTTCATGTTTTTATATTTGCTGGAGAGTCTCAATAGATTTGACAATTTCACTATGTGGGGGTGTTCTTGAAGGTAAATTGAGTTGTATGTGTCAGTGCTTTGTATGAAAAGAAGGGAGGAACCTTAGAATTCCCAGTAGAAAGGGTATTGAAATAGGATCCTCACCTCCTCAATAATAAGGATGATTGGTTATTTATGGTTTGCTAAACAAAGATGCTGGTTTTGCAAAGGAAATGGTCAGTTTGCCATTACCAATTTCTGCCCAGAAAAGTGTAGGCTTCTATGAATGCCACTGTGGGTGCAGGTACTGGATTTAATTCTATTCTGAAATAGTTATGATTTTGACCAAGACTATTTTTCTTTTAAATGAGTTCAATCATTAGGACCTGCTATAGTACAAATAACTTTTTCTCATCTTAGGAATTTAAATGCACTTGTGGCGTGTGTAGTTTCCTGTTTTATAATTATCAAAAACACCTTAATGATGCTCTGCTCTAGAGGTTTAGAATTTTAGCACTGACCAAGCTAATATTAAGATTATCAGAAGCATTTGTGAGGGAACCTTGAGATCTGGAGAAGCAAGGTAAGGAAAAATGGCATGGGGAGTGAGCCAGGGTTTATGAATAAATCTAGAGTTCTGGGTCAAACACTGGACTATAGCAACAATTACAACCAAAGCAAGCACTATGTTGCATAGGTACTTAAGAGTCTTTATAGTTAGGATGGTTGATCAAGTTTTTCTGAGTCTTTTCCTGTGTACAGGCAAAGGAACTTCGATAGTTCACCAGAAGCTTTGTAATCCAGGGTGCTAAAACTTTTCTTCCAAGGGTATAGACTTGACCTCTTGACTCGAGGCTCAGGTTATTCACTAAAGAATGAAGAGGTAATTATGGAAATTAGTTTTACTGCCTTTCATTTTTGCCATAAAGTTTATAAGATAATTTCAAATATATCCGTCCAAGAAACCAAAGATGCTATGGGGAGCAGTCATTGGTGTTATTGTTGACCCTGGAGATGAAGAGGAATCTGGAATCCCTGTCTCAGCATCCATAGTGTTCTGAGGGAGACAGACTTCCAGAGGGTTCCCACAAATGCTGAGGGAATGCTCTGAGAAGGAGTAACACAGAAGTTCTCAGAGAGGACATGTCCTATTTGTTGAAGGGCAGATGTTTCACGGGAAGAGAGAGAGAGTCAGGGTCAGAGATAGAAAGGGAGTTTGAATTTTACCCTGTAGATGGGTATTAGGGAGTTGAGGTGTTTGGAGGTTTTAAGTTTGAGAGGTTGACTTGAGTTTTACAGATAATGTATAAGGGAAGGTGGTGAGAATACAAATCATGGGATTGCCCATCATAAACAGGCTTGAATTGAGGCAGTAGCTATGGATATGGAGAACTATTTAGGAGGCCACATTGATTGGATTTGGTGGAAGACTAGGTATTAGGACTGAGGAAACAGAAGAGTCTACCTGATCGTGTAGGTAGAACAAATGGAATGTCTACTTCATAGTTCTAGTTTAGAGCACTCAAGTGACGTAGTCAGGTGATTATTTATGATACTGTATAGTCTACTAGCATAGAAAGGGGCTGAGGTAGTAGGGAATAGGATCCCTGGTCTAGAGGGTAACAGATAGTTACCCTCTTCATCTCCAGGACCCCCCGCCCCCCAGTAAGCCCTGGGGAAATAAAATAGGATTATGAAGAGAATGTCAAGCAAGTGATTATTGCATCTTAGAGTTAAGCTCAGAGAGGATATTGTAAAGTAATCCATACTATTAGAAGCTCAGGGATGAGCTGGGTAAAATAATAGCCTGTCAGATTTAAAAAATTGGAGAACTTATTAGCTATCTAGGATAGAGGTAGTAAATATTGGTTTGGAGAAGTTGGTTGGGTTTTGCCTGTAATGGAGAATGCATTGTTATAAATTGATGGGATTGTGATTCCAGTTGTGTTGGAGAGAGGGGTCAGGGAATAGGAATGGCATATCATGTTGGATTGTAAGGAATCAACCTGAGTTGTAGGCAGAACTGAAGTCAGTGGGGACCTCCTGTGGGAGAAGGTGCCAGTTCTTCAAAGTGTCCCAGGTTTATCAGTAATGAATGAGAAAGGTGATTGAGTAAGTACATTTGCAGCCTTCAAGGAGGTGCTTGTAAAATGTGGTAATACATGTACATAGGATATATATAATATGCTGCTCTCCGCCCGCCTTGGACTCTGACAGGGCAGGGAGCGTGACTTCTTTTTCAACATGTTGTCCATACTATACATGCTCAGCAAACTTGTGTGCTGTTGAACCAATTATTAGGCACAATTAGATGCTATTTAAAAAAGTAAGTCTGAACTTTAGGCTAGGGATAGATTTCTTCTGCATTAAAATAAGACACTAAAGTCAGCATTTTAAAAATGGCTGTTGTAGTTGTATGGTCGTTTTCTCGTTCTAAAGGAAGTTGGGGATGGTAGATTTTTAACTGAGTATTAGAAGTTTTAGAAAAAAATTTTTGATTATTAAAGTTACTCTCATTTTAAAATTTTTGGTTAACCTAGGGAAAAAAAAAGAAACATCACTTGTAATCATACTTGTCAGAGAATCTGTTTACATTTTGGAATCCTTCCCTCCTGTCTCTTTTTTTCCCCGTATGTATCATGGAGGCATATTTTTGTTTATTTTTTACAACTAAAAACCATACTCTCTTGTAGCCTTTTGATTTTCTTACAACATATTGTTATTTTTCCATATCAGTAACTATTCTTTTTTTTTCTGGGTGATTCTTGTAATCAAAGAAGTTTTAGAAACACTAGTGTAGCCTAGATTTTGAAAGGCTAGAGAGGTAAAGAAAGCAGTGGGGAAAGAAAGTTTATTTAATTATGTGAGTGAAAGGTTAGTACAGCAGCGCTTGGCATGATTCTCACTGTGTTTGCACTTCTCAAGATGTTGGATTGGCACAGAGCTTACTTTCAGGGTGGTCTTTAGAAGACCTTTGGTATTAGGTAGGCAAGACTGCTTTGGTGAATACTTTTGATTAAGATAAACCTGTTTGCCAGTGATATCTGGCTCCTTGAAGGTCTTCTCTGCCTAGCAGACTCTTCCTCAGAGACATGATGTTGCTTGGTTAATTGGGAAACAGTCTGCTAAGGAGTGTGAGCCAGCAGTGTTCTTTTTAGAATACTATCATACACTCAATTATATTATCTCCGTCTGCTGGCAGGGAGGAACTATTGCCATGACTGGTATAGAAGACCTTCAGGGAAAACTCTTCAGGTAAGAAGTAACTTTGACTCTTTGTCAAGTCAGCGGTCAGTGCAGAGGTGTGCACATACAGATGGGCTTGGGAATCGGAGTCCTGTCCCTGTTGAGCTCAACCTTAGGAAAGTTGTAGAGCAGGGGTTCTCAACCTGTGGGTTGTGACCCACAGGAACTGTATTAAAGGGCCGTAGCATTAGGAAGGTTGAGAACCACTGTTGTGGAGGGTTATTCTCAGTTTCTCAAAGGAAAAGCATTCTAAGTTATGCTAACTTTAACATGACAGACTTAAGGAAAATTTTCACAGTAGTTTTTTGCGTTAAGATTAGAAAATTGCTCATCTCTAAAATTGATCCATTTTACTATATGCCAGGCATTATGGCAAAGCACAGCCCTATTAAGTATGCTTTATTACTCTATTTTACAAATGAGAGCACTGTGCTAGGGAGTGTCAGAGACTGAATTCAAGCCAAGGTCTGACACCAAAATCTGGCATTCTTAATCACTGTGCTGTTGTTGCCTCTCCTCTCCAGATCCTTTCCTTGGTTCTTGTAAAATACAGATTCCTCCCTCCCTTCCTTCCTTCCTTTCTTTCTTCCATCTGTCTGTCCCTCTATCCCTCTATGTTCCTCCATCCCTTTATATCCCTCAATCCCTCTACCCTTCCTCCCAGCAGATATTTATTTTATGTTTAATGTGTACTAAACACTTATCTATAGTGGTAAGCCTTAGCCTTAATGCCTATCTCTTCAGGTAACTCATAAGACTTATATATTTATAGCTATTTTAAAATATTAAGTGCTGACAGCATTCGTTCATTCATACATATCTTCATTCCACTATTCTTATGTATTGAGCATCTACTATATGTCTGACTTTATGAGGTACAACAGTGGGCAGAAGAGCAGGGCCTCTGCCCATAAGGAGTGTACATTCCATTGTGAGGAGACTGACAATAAACTAATAAAAAGTACTTTCATGTGTGCTATGAAGGGTATAAACATAGGAATATGATAAAGAGTCAAAGGGTAGCTTGTGGGGTGCTGCTTTGGAAAGAGTGATCAGAAATTCTGAGGTGGTAATAGTTTTAACAGACTGAAGGGTGAAAAGATGGACCCAACCAGCTACTGAAAACAATATAGGCAGAGAGAATAGCGAGTACAAAGGTCCAGGCGAGAAAGGGCTTAGAATGTTTGAAGTCCAGAAAAAGAAGCCAGTGTAATTGGAGTACTGTGAGCAAACGAGAGAGTGAAAGAGATGAGTGGGCGGGGTGTGAGACTTTGCAGAAGACTGGACCACATGGGATTCTTGTATGCAGTGGAGTGCCACGATCTTATTTGATTTGTATTTTATAAAGATTATTCTGTGGTAGAATAGATTTTGAGTAGGAGGCAGAGAATTCAGTAAGAATGGAAGGAAGTCAAGCCATTTAGGAGATGTATAGTTTAGGGCAAGGGTGTCCAACTTTTTTTTCCCACTGCCATTTATTAGAAGAATAAGAGTTATCTTGGATCACATATTAAATACACAAACTCTAAGGAAAGTTGATTAGCAAAAAGAAAGGTGTGTGCATACTTTTTGTGCTGTCCAACACCATGGATAAGCAATAAAAAGGCCTTACAAAATCAGTATGTGACCTGTGGCTGCAGGTTGGACACCTCTGGTTTAGGGGAAAAATAGTAGCAGTGGTGTCATGGAAAGAAATAGATGGATTCAATAAACACTTTGGAAATGGAGGCAGGACTTATCAGTTCATTGATTGGACATGGAAAATGAGAGAGATGGAGAGGATTTTTTTGACAAGACCAGCTTGATGGATATTGTACAAAGTACAACAGAGTACAATTTATGTTAAGGTTTGTAATCCAAATTTATTAAGCATATTGTCAGAGTAATTTAAAGCAAGGTGTTATTGCACCAACTCTAAACATATTCAAAATAAGGAAGGTGATCATTATGAGGGAAGATCCTTGGTAAAAATGAGCCTTTAATAAGCATTTTGATATGATTTGGCAATTAAACTTTGGGAGGCTAACTTCAACCAGGGGATTGTACAGTATTACAGTCAAAAGAGACTTTAGAAATAAACTTAACTAATTTCTTCTTTTAAAAGATTAGGAAACAGAGACCTGGAGAGGTAAACTTGATTCTCCTTAGGGTATTCTTAAAATAGCCCAAGTTTCCCTAACCCCAAAAGCCCAAAAGAAACATACACTTTCTGGAGAACACTAAGTTAATATTTAACCAAAATTGAGTTGACTAAAACAGTATAATATATATGATCTGATAATTTAGTAGTGAAAAATAGTTTGAAGCTATGCTAAACTCTGATGGTGATTAAATTCTTTTTAATTTTCAGATACTTCTATACAGCATATACTAGACAGTCTTTTAAAGACTCTCAGAGTAAATGAGAAAAAGGCTCATGAGTAGGCTACATGTAAACGAGGTTTAAAAACCTAAGGGTAGTTCTACATCAAATTTTAGAAGTTAATAATTAGAAAATGAAGAAACTGTGGCGATTCTCCAAGTTTAGATTTGGTGATAAGGTAAACACAAAAGTCATTGTGATGAGGAAGAGATTATTGAGAAAGGTTTGTGACTTACAGCCCATGACTTCAACCATAGAGGTGAAGAGATTTTACTTAGTTCAGCCATAGTATATTTAGTTGACTTATGTTGAGTTTTTTTCTTCATAGTGGGAAGTTTATTTTTGTGAGAGTATAAACTGGTATGAAGTGCATTCATATTTATACTTTTGTGGAGATAACACTACTTGAAAAAGGAAAGGGGACGGTGTCCCACCTTTGTTCCACAGGCCTGTCATGACTTGATATTTTTTACAGCTTGGGATGATGACCTTTGTGACTTGATGAGCCAGATAAGAGCAAGAACCGTGTCCTCAACCTTTATTGCATTGCAAAGGCTTAATTTGGTACCCAGTAGGCACCACTGCCTTACAAGAGTCCTATGTGGTCTGGTCTCCTGCCAGTCTATGCAGTAAGTGCATGGTGGGCACTCAAGTCATGTCAAAATGAATGCATGTGAAGCTACCACCATTTGAGACTATCACTTAAACGTTCACTTTTGTGCATTGAATTATTAACGTAATTGCTACAACTGCAATTTCCTGACATCATGATTCAGAGATCTGAAAAAGATAAGCTTGTGATCTTTTATACAAAGACTTGAGTTTTGTGAAAAAAGCTGGAGTGATTTATTTATAGCATTCAGATATGAGTCTTTAATTTTGTGATTTATGACTTTTTTTACTGTTCTGTTCTTTTTATTTGGTGACGGTATTGTGCTTATTTAGTATTAAATATTAAACCAAGCAAATTATCTTGCATTTTGCTAGCACTTTGTAATATCCCAACTAGGGACTTTCCTTTTTTTTCCACCCTCCCTCTCCTAGACTTTGCTTTTAATGTCTATTGATTTGGTATCTTTTAGGCTTCTCCCAGTATATGTCCAGTACAGTCTGTTCCCACGACAGTTTTTAAGGAGATCCTCATTGGCTGTACTGCAGCAACTCCACCTAGCAAGGACCCAAGACAGCAAAGTACTCCCCAGGCTGCCAACTCTCCACCTAACCTTGGAGCAAAAATTCCTCAAGGGTGAGTAGTCTTTGTTAAATAATAATACATAATAATAATAATTATATTTTAGTCATGGTTTATTCTTTCTGTCTCAGGTTGTTGAGTGAGGTTTTTCATTAGAGTTAACAAAAGGAAAGATTGAGATTGATAAGTGCCTTCAGAGGTGAGAAGGGTTGAAAACACAGAGAACAATATGGAAAATGGTATAGAAGTAAAAGGATGCATGAAAAGAGAGAAGCTTTCTTGATGTGATAGTACATAGTGAGAAGGATAAATTTAAATACTAAAGACATTTGTAGAATAGGTGTTTGCTTTTTGAGAAAAGGGAACAGATTAGTTTTATGTGGAAGACTGAGGTCAATGGGAGTATGGAGAAGAGGAAGATGTGGTAAGGGGCTCTCATAAGCCTAGATAGGAGGTGACACAAGTATAGGTGAGAAATGAAACTGAAAAGATTCTAAGACTAATAGAAATAAGTAAAATAATAATAGATGTAGTTGGTATTGTTACTAATTTATAGAAGAAAAAAAAGAAAAAAAGATAAAAAATTAAAAAAAGAAATATAAAGTTTAATCAGAAATTTTAGCAGATACAAGGTTGACAGAGAGAGTGGATTTAAGGAAGGATCTCCTTTGGGAGAAGATGGTGGCTTATATGAACAGTTAATAAAGACTTACAGTATGAAACAGTCAAATTCTGCCTTCGGGAAGTGTGTCCTGGTCCAGTTGATCAAGAATGGCAAGAAGGGCTTGGCACCTGTGTACAGGGGCTGCTAAACAACAATGACAACTGCAAAAAAAAAAAAAAAATAGCCGGGCATTGAGGTGGGGTGCCTGTAGTCCTAGCTACTTGGGAGGCTAAGGCGAGAGAATTGCTTAAGCCAAAGAGTTGGAGGTTGCTGTGAGCTATAACGCCACAGCACTCTATTGAGGGTGACATGGTGAAATTCTGTCTCAAAAAAAAAAAAAAGAAAGAAAAAGAATGGCAAGAAAATCACAGCTTTTGTACCCAACAATGGTTGTGTGAACTTTATTGAGGAAAAAGATGAAGTTCTGGTTGCTGGATTTGGTCCAAAAGGTCATGCTATTGGTGACATTCCTGGAGTCCACTTTAAGGTTATCAAAGTAACCAGTGTCTCTCTTTTGGCCCTTTACAAGGAAGGACCAAGATAATAAATTTTAGTGAAAATAAAATAATAAATTTTAATATACAAAAAAAAAAAAAAAAAAAAAAAAAGGACTTATAATATGGGTCAGAGAGACTATGGTATAGAAAAATAGTTTGTGGAAGACTGCTGTAAAAAATACAGGAAAGTGGCTGAGCATACTTGTTCTCTGGGAGAAAAGTCAGCAGCTTGGGATAGAACTTAGAGGATGGCCATCCAGCAGTCAGATGGAAGGAAGAGCCATTTTCAAATTAGGAGTTTAGTGATATCCAAGCAAGGATTTTTAGTTTAGTCTGAGTTCTTAAATTAGAAATTCTTCTCTAAGATGAAAAATCCTTTGTTAGGGGCAGGAGAAAAGAAGTATAATAGGGGAAAAAAAGGACTTTGCATTTTGCTGAGGGAAGAACTCTAGGATGAATTTCCAAGAAACAAAAATTCTTTAAGGGTATCCTTAGTAAGTGAAATGTGTGGGAAAAATGTTGAATTATTGTGAACAGCAAGTAGTCCGTCACCTATTCTGTTGGCTTCGGGTTCGGATCTCTGAACAAACTGGAAGGAAGTTGTTCACTGTTACAGCTAGTTACATGTTGTTCATAGCAGGCCAGGTTTTGTGCTGCTGGTGGTTTGTTGTTAGTTTTTAATTACATTTTGTGTGAAGATTTTTGCAGGAGTTCCTAATATTTCTAATAAACATACAAATTTTAAAATTTTTATCTTGTTACATTGACCTAGATGATATTAAATTTCTGAGACTTGGTAAGCAGAAGGAATGCTAGTTTTCTCTTTCAGAGTGAAGCATAATCTTTTTCATATTATTAAGGGAGTTCAGAGACTGAAAAAAAGACTTTCAGAATTGGTCCTGTAGACTTTTAGTTTTGACACTTGAAAACCAGTGGTATTATCTACTGAGTATATTCTGTAGATTCACTGATACTGTTTTGAGGGAAAGCTGAGGTTCATTATGTTATAAGAAATAGAACTAATTTAACTATTAACTAGTTAAAGATTTATAGGAACATGCAAATAAAATTTAGGGTTGTATTTTTCTTAAAGTATTTTTGGGAAGCATTGACTGATGACTTTTAACTCCATTTCACAGAAACCTATCCTAAATTGTCTAACGTAAACAGTTTTCTTTTCTCTTTCATACTAGTTGCCATGACCAAAACAATGGGTTTTGGAAGGTAAGGAAGAGATAAAATAGACCAGGATGCTAATTTTTATATTATCTTTTTCAGATGTCATAAGCAGAGTTTGCCAGAAGAACTTTCTTCTTGTCTAAATACAAAGACTGAAATGCCGAGAACAAAACAAGATGTTGTCTGCAAAGTAGGCCTGCTCTCCACAAAGTCTTCTCAGATTGGGACTGGTGACTTGAAAATTCTGAGTGAGCCAAAAGGTAGCTATACCCAGCTGAAGACAAACACCGATCAGGAAAATAGATCGGAATCTGTCCCACCACCATTGACTGGCCTTCCCAAGGAATGCTTACCTACAAAGTCTTCTTCAAAGGCAGAATTAGAAATCGCCAGTGCGCCTGAACTGCAGAAGCACCTAGAACATACACCTTCAACATCTGATGTCCTTTCAAATATGCCAGCAATGAAAGCAGGTGTCAATGGCAATGATAGCCTTAATAGTTGTGCAGGAAAAAAGGTAGAACCTTCAACTTTATCTTGCCGATCACAGAATTTAAAGGAATCTTCAGTAAAATTAGATAATGAAAGCTGTTGTACAAGAAGCAACAATAAAATCCAGAATGCCCCATCCCGAAAGTCAGTTTTCACAGACTCAGCTAAACTCAAGAAGCTGCAGCAGAGTGGAGAGGCCTTTGTGCAGGATGATTCCTGCGTGAACATTGTCGCACAACTGCCCAAGTGCCGGGAGTGTCGCTTGGACAGTCTTTGCAAGGATAAGGAGCAACAGAAGGACTCACCTGTGTTTTGTCGCTTCTTTCATTTCAGGAGGTTACAGTTCAACAAACATGATGTATTGCGGGTAGATTCTTAACACCAAACAAGTATGACAATGAAGCAATTGGCTTATGGTTACCTTTAACCAAAAACGTCATGGAGACTGATTTGGACACAGCAAAGTACATCCTGGCCAACATTGGAGACCACTTCTGTCAAATGGTGATTTCTGAAAAGGAAGCTATGTCAACTATTGAGCCACACAGACAGGTGGCTTGGAAGAGAGCTGTCAAAGGTGTTCGAGAAATGTGTGATGTATGTGACACTACCATCTTCAACCTGCACTGGGTGTGTCCTCGGTGTGGGTTTGGAGTATGTGTGGATTGCTACCAGATGAAGAGAAAGAATTGCCAACAGGGTGCTGCTTACAAGATTTTCTCTTGGCTGAGATGTGTGAAGAGTCAGATACATGAACCAGAGAACTTAATGCCTACACAGATCATTCCTGGAAAAGCTCTTTATGATGTTGGAGATATTGTTCATTCTGAAGGGCAAAGTGGGGAATAAAGGCAAATTGTCCTTGTTCAAATAGGCAATTCAAACTCTTTACAAAGCCAGCCTCAAAAGAATACCTAAAACAGCCTTCCTTAACTGGAGAGAAACCGACTCTTGGTGGTGTGCTTCCGCAGAATCCCTCAGTGTTAGAACCAGCAACTGTGGGTGGGGATGCAGCTTCCAAGGCAGCCAGCAGCATGAAGCCTGCCTGTCCAGCCAGAACATCTCCTTTGAACTGGCTGGCGGACCTGACCAGTGGGAATGTCAATAAGGAAAACAAGGAAAAACAACCAACAATGCCAGTTTTAAAGAATGAAATCAAATGCCTTCCACCCCTTCCACCTTTAAGCTAATCCAGCACAGTCCTCCACACCTTTAACAGCACAATTTTGACACCTATAAGCAACAACAATTCTGGTTTCCTCCGAAATCTCTTGAATTCCTCTACAGGAAAGACAGAAAATGGACTCAAGAATACACCAAAAATCCTTGATGACATCTTTGCCTCTTTGGTACAAAATAAGAATTCCTCTGATTTATCCAAAAGGCCTCAAGGACTGACGATCAAGCCCAGCATTCTAGGCTTTGACACTC